>WAAG01032226.1:31137-55079 GCA_013390105.1 Tichodroma muraria | reverse complement strand
AAAAAAAAAAAAAAAAAAAAAAAAGTGCTTGTTCCTTGCTTCCCCATAAAAGAAAGCGCTGTACTCTCAACATCACAATTCCCATATGGAATTTATTTTTTACTGAGCTCATACTTCCAAGGCAATGGTGCCTGTACTAAGGTATATTCTTCAAAACTGGGAGGCAACACTGGGAAAAGAAGGCAGAGAACAAAACTGCTTGCCTGTTGAAGCCTTTCTGCATTCTCTTTGGTGTTCTCAAGTCATAAAAGCCATAACAACAATCTGACCAAAAGTTTCTCACCCAACAAGTACACAAAAATTGATTTTTTTAAAGAAAATGTGGTTTATTGCTATGTTTTATTGGCAATTTAAAGAGGAAGAGAAGTGGAATTTTTTTCTCCTGTAATAGCAATAGGAGGTTTTAGTTGTTGTTAATGGGAAACATTATCTTACCAGAGAGCTGAGTCTTCTCATTTTCATTTATACTGGAGATTGATTAACACTTAGCTAATTGGCACATGCAAATAAGGATTAGCTGGATTTGTTTTTCTTCACAGCTCAACGACTATAATTTAGATACTTATTTAGATTAAAATCTGTTATTTTTTGAAGGTAATTATCTGCCTGTTGGCAACAATAACACAGTAAAATATATTACTAATTGTATTTTACACATGTTTCAAAAAATAGTTAATTAACTTCACTAAAAAAATAAGCACAAAAAAAAGCAAAGCTTCACTTCACAATATTGGAACCAGGTCTTCTAATGAGAGAATAAAGACAAAATTTTTCTAGTCAAGTGAGGTCAGAGAAGTAGAGGATAACTTCAGATGCAGTCACGTCTGAAACCATGAAGATTTCCAGCAGAAAACATCTGCAATCTAACTAGAAATAGGTGAGAATGCAGGCTGACTTTTGAACACCCACTCCAAATAAAAGATAATTTTTCCAGCACTGATTTCCGAGGAACAAAGATCTCCAGGCTGTCTGGCCTCCTACTCACCTGCCCTTCCAGGCCTGTTTCACTGCAAGGCCTGTTTTAGAGAACAGCTTGAGGATGACTGTGTGGATGGATGGGACAGGGCAGTTGCTCCTGAGGCGTTTTTTGGGGTTTGAATTTCTCGTTTTGGATGTTTTGGGCTGAGTGAGAGCGGGTGGTCGGACGCGGGTGTTCGGCAAAGCGGCAGCTCGAGAGCAGAGACCTCACAGCAGCCACCGTGTGTGGCTCAGCTCGTTTTATGGCTTAGGAAACAATGCAGCCTGACAAAGAAATTCTTCCCAAAAAAAAAAAAAAAAAAAAAATCTCTCTTTGCTCTCTTCCTGCACTGCTGCTGCTGGAGGAGCTCATACAGATGTAAATAATTAGTTTTGGTACTTATTATCTCACATAGCCAAAGCACCTAAATCATGTACATGACACTACAAAGACTTGAAGTTCTATTATCATCTTCCAAGGTTTATCCTATCATATATATTAAAATATTTTACTAGAGCTTCTCATGAAGCACCAAGCAATAGACCAAAGCCAAGAGCTTATAAGACAATATTTAGAACTTAGAACAAGCACAGTAAAAGCTACACTGACCCATTGGGCAGCAGCTGGAACTGTGAAATGCAGCCTCTGGTATTTGATCTGAATGTTTCTGTGAGGTGTAGTTACTCTCTCTCCAATTTTTCCTACAGCAAGTTCGGTGTACTGCAACCCCAAAATTTACTAAGGTGGTTGAGTTTATCCACCAGACAGTGAATGGTGACCATAATGAAACAATTATGGAACTTGACTCAGCTTATTTCCTTCACGCTTCATTCAACCTCCCTCCTTCAACCCTAGAACACAGTATATCCTCCCAAATGGATCTCCACACGTTGCCCCTCTGGGTAGCAGGATTCAGGTTCCAGGAAGCTGCCACGGGCACGTTCCCGTCACAAACACGGCCGCTAAAAGCGCGGTCTCCACTCTCAGCGCCCACACGCTGCACATGCCCCAACAGCCCCGTCCCACACAAAGCAGCAGCTCCTTCATCTGCTCAGGGCTCCTTTCCCAGCCTCGAGGTGGAAGCTCCTCAGCAAGCTAAGAGGGAGGAAGCACTCTATGGATGCTCTCTGGGTGTTTGCCCACTTTCTCTGCTTCGGATCAAGTCTGGCTAGCCTGGTTATTTTTCTCTTTAATGGACCTGGGAAAGAACTGGATGGTCATGTCCCACTTCATGTGAAACAGCCCAGAGCTAGTTGGGGAAGTCTCTCTCTCCTTTCCTTACCCTCTGAAGGCCCAGGAGGGATGACATCAGCTTGTCCCCTGCCTGGTTGCATTCTGGAAACCAGGAATGTGTGCACAGAAATGTCTGAGGTGCATCAAGAAGGAATCAGCCCGTCTGTAGCCAAACAGATTTTATCGACCGCTTTCTCTGTAGTCCATGCAGAGTCTCTGTTGCATACACCCTGCATTTAGTGCACATATTACTGGGACTCCACTGGGATACTCCAGGTACCTTTCCAACACCCTGCTAAAACCGGGTTTAAGCAAGAAAGCATAACCAGCCTGAAGCTCCTCTCAGATCCAAGCACGTCATGGACATCTTGCATCTAACTGAAACCCAATGGCACTTCCTGAAAAAGCTTCTGTGTTTCCTCCACAGCTCAGCATAATCACTCCCTACAGTGCCATTCCCACAGTTTAAAGGAACTCTGATCATGTCACAAGATGGTGTTACCTCCAAACACCTTCACACAATAAAATATTAAAACTGGTGGGCACACGCTCTAGAGCGGAGAACTTCTCACTCAGCCTCTGCACAGAATGAACAACTGCCCAAGTTAAATTTAAAATTTCTAAGTTACAAGTGTACAGGGCAGATCAGAATCATGCAAGCTCCACATCAAACAACTTGAAAAGTTTGCCAGGAATGCAGAAAAAATATGCACATTCTCCTTAAAGTCTAAAATAATTTAGAAGCTTTAACTAAAATGTCAGCATGTGTCAAGAAATATTAACTTACATAATACTGCACCATTTTGCTTGCCAGATAATATTATAAAATCTTGGCATTCGAAGTGCTTCATGCTTTTCTAAGTGTTCTTACATGACTACAATAACTCAGCATGATTGAAACAGCAGTAAATTTTCCCCTGTTTAATTTTCACTTTCCATTTTATTCCACGACGGCTATGAGCACAGTTATATTTGGTTACAATACCAAAACTATAATGACTTAGATTAAGGATTCTTGTTTTCAAATACCCAGGCTAAACTGGTCTTTAAGGAGCTGAACACTTCAGCACCCATTTAATCAAATAGCTCATAATTCTACTCCACTGACTTCTATATACATAATCTTATATAAACCTCTGCATCCCTGTATGCATTGAAAAATAAACATTGGCTCAACCACCTTTTTGAGAGTCTGAGTCCACAAGGACCTCACTTTGACAAACACCTATTAGCACATCTAAGTTTGCAAAGGAACCAGCCCCAAGACCCTACAACATTTTTGGTGATTACTACGAGAATATTAAGACAGATCAGCGTCCTTTCCTTCAGCATAAACACAAGCCTGAGCCATCTGGACCTTAAAACCTGGCAAAGAGTGGACAGAATTATATTTAGATTTAGAAAGATGTTTTATAACACTAAGAATTTGTGAACTAGCTTTGATCTAGGCGAATAGAATAAAACAAAGTTTTTTTGTTGTTATTATTTTAATTTTCCAGACACCACACAGAGGTGCCTGCAGTTCTATACCAGACAGTAAGAATGCCAGAAGAATTACCCCACCCATTTGCAAGCATCCACTGCACTTTTAAGTGCACCTCATATTTTCCTCTCAACTCCAGCTTTGAAATCTTTCCCTGTCTTGGAGATGAGATGAGTGGGAAGTGGCAGAGCAGCAATGAGGACTAAAAGAAAGCTCTGTCCTAGAAGGCAGAACTGAATTACCACAAATATCTGGGGTACAGACACCAAACTCCTGGTGGTTTACCAGGATGATCACTTGATACATCATGCTCTTTAAACTTATTCATAATTTATGTCTGTTTTTCTGGGATCCCGAATCCTGTGCCTGCATTTTAGCTCTCATTAACTACTATAAATTAAATTAATAAATGAATAGTTAAATAACTTGCTGGAAAACCCTTAGGACCACTAACCAGATATCAGGGTTTGTAACCTTTCCTAAGCCACTGGGAACAGAACACTAAATAACACTTTTATTATCTCTTGGTTGTTAGATATTTATTCAGCTTTAAAACAGTGACATTCTAAAGGGTGACAGCAAGCCAAAAAAGCACAGCCAGAGACAGCTGCATTCAATCCACATTTCAAAAATATACAGACTTAAATTCAATTGATTTTTTAAATTATTTTTAATCTTCCTTCCAAAAAGTATCACATAATTAGATATAGTATATTTGGGTTTTTAATAGGAAACACGGTGAATTGATATCCTGACACAGAAATCAATATATTGTTATCTGAATTTTGCTTTCAAGCTACCAACAAACAAGGAAGAATTAAGAAGGCAGATTTCTCGGTGGCAGTGTTTTATTTACTGGTAGAGACAAGAACAAGAAATTAGGGCTGGCAATTCCAGGAATGGGGGTAGGTAGGGCTCTGCAGGCTGCTCCAAACCTATGGAAGCATCCTACATCCAGCCCAGGGTTTGATTCTACCAGGCAGTGCATGGGACTTGGGTAGGAATGAGATGTTCTCTAAGCTCTTTCCAACCCAAACTATTATGAAATAAATAACCATTAACCAGAAATGGCATGGGATGATGAAAAAGCCTAATTAAAACAGGCCTTTTTTCACCCTCGCTTTGCCCCAGTTAAAAAATGCACGTTTGTAAGCTCTCAATTCAAAAACAAGAAAAAGGTTTTGAGCCAATGTGCTACAAATATCACACCTGGCTTTTTGCTACATGCACCAGCCAGAATAGTCTAACTCATCAACCTAGGTGTGAGTGCAGTCAAAACACGAATCACACTGGTTAATCCCAGGAATCCAAATCCCATCCCATAAACACGGCTGACATCAGGTGTAAAGAGTGATAACCCCCAACTGGCACAACCAGCACATCATCACCAATATGAGCCCTCGTTCTAAAGATCCCACACAACCACCCAGAAGAAAAATATCCCCAGATGTGAACAACTTCAGGAAAAATCCACTCATCTAAAATGTGACATTTTTGGTTATGTACTGATCAGGTAAGTAGATGACACCGTATTGGAACATCTGCTTGAAAACCTGAGCAGGTTTTGCAACCATATCTCTTTCAAATTTGCTTTGGAAGAAGCTATCTGTGCCAAATTTCAGTTCAGGAAGAGTTTCCAAAGCTGAGATACCATCTAGGCAGGAACAGTGGAAGGGAAAAAAACACCCCACACACTGTTATAAAAAATCTAAACTTGAATTTAAAACACACACACACACACACACCAAAAAAACCAAAAACAACTAAACCTAAAAAATCTAACCATACACAAAAAAACCCACCTCATACACATGGGGGAAAAAAAATTAAGACATAAGATGGCCACACAAAAATTTAATGCTGTCCCATAACCAGACACCACACAAGTCCAGAGCAGACACTGAAGATGCTGGAATACAGATTTCTCCCTGTGAGACTTGCATTTGTGTTCTGAATTTGGAAGCCAAGCTGAATTCTCTTCACAGAAAATCCTGTGTTCAAATAATATCAGCCCTCTGTACTTCTTAGTGTTAATGTACCAGAAAAAGTCAAATATTTCCTACCAGAACCACTATAAGGAAAGCTTGGGAGGGAACCCACAAAAAAAAGCTGCCCATATATAATTTTGGTTTGTCTCTTAAGCAAAAGTCACACAGAAATAAGGAAAATCCAAGTAGCTCGCTAGAACACGATCACAAGAAAGGGAAGGCATGAATAGAAAATAAACTTTGCAAGAAAAGAAAAAAATCACAGGGGAAAAAACAGACAAGTTCTATATTCATGATTTTGAGAAGTCACAGCTCCATCCCTTTGTGCAGAGATCAGTAAGAAGAACAAAGTGTGACAATGCAACATCTCAGCAAGCCGCTCTCTGTAGTTTTTCAAGATGAATTTGGATCTCGGCACACTGGGCAAGCAGCTCTGGGTCCACGGTGCTGAGGGAGGAGACTCAGCTTGGAGACCTCTTGCCTTGATCTCTGTCATGCTCCTACCCAGCTCACCACACGGACACGCTCGCTGGTGTTCCTGCTGCTTTTACTCTGAATGGCAGCGAGACCCTCCCACCCTGCTCTCCTCATTGCTGTTCCACCACAAACAGAATGTGTCTTGCCCAGTCAGTGCAGATATCTATGCATTGATGATGCCTAGCATGCAGCAGCAAGCAGTTTACCTTAAAAAAAAATCATCTAACACTGATTTTTATATTCTGCAGTTCACCCTCCACACTGTTGTCAAACCCCAACGTTAATAAAAGCACCTGCCTGAAATTCTGCCCTCAATTGAAAATGCAATTTCTTTTCTTTTTAATTTCTCTTTGTTGCGTTGTTCCAGGGAAAAAAAAATCTAAAAAACATGATCTGGAACTGTGCTAGAGACCTACTCAAAGGATAAATAGAAATGCAAGAGTCTCTCGTAGTTCCTGGACTCCAAACCCAGAACCGCTGAACCAGACTTCAGCTTGCTTACATCTGCTTAGGATTTATTTAATTTTTAAATTTCATTGACTTCATTTTTTAGCATCTTAAACTAAACATTCTCCCGAAAAGAGTGAAAACTGCAGCGACAGCCCAGGAGGACGCATGTGTGAGGCCAAGACAGCTGCAAAGCTGAGCAAACACTGCTGCTGAAGCGATGCTCGTACAGATCACAGGAGCAGCAATCTGCTGAACCTGCACCCTTACAAGCCATGACACATTTTCCTGTGCCAGGAGATTTTCATACAAGGCAGATGCGTGTACGTAAACAGTTAATAGATCACGTCCCTTTTATAAAGGCAGCCCATCTGACAATAATAAACAGAAAGCTGCAAACACAGCACGTGAGAAAATGCCTGAAGATGGTCCAATTTACATCAAAGACAGATGTTCTGACCCTGAGCATACTGCCTTCCTAAGGATCATTGCTTTGTTTTAGTCTGTCAAGCATACCTGTACATTTCACACAAAGTAAAAAAAAATAAAAAAAAACTTCAAAAAATCTGGCATTACATTTTATTTATTTATTGTGCATGAAATAGAAGATGATTCTAAGGAGCTCAGCAGACTTAGGCTGAAGTTGGACGTTTCAAAGTTGTTGTTTTGAACGTAAGGACAATGACAACACTGCCAAAAAGACAAATTTTACGTGCTCATTTTAATGGGGAATTTTATTCTACTTATTTGCGTTACCTACTTCTTTCACCCAAATAAAGGGTTTGATTTGCAAAACCATTCAAACTCAAACGTTTAGTTCCAGACATATCTGGGGAGCCAGAGGGCAGGAAAGAGGTTATTGGTTTTGCAAGACCTTTATTTACATTTTAGCCAAATAACACATTTGGATGGGGTTTTTTTGGTCCAGTATTGTCATTTCCCATCATCCCAGCCACACCACCACACAGAGGGGAGGGAGCATTGGTGTGCTCCCATGAAAGGCAGCTTGTGGCAGGCACTGAAACCAGGAATGTGGCAGATGTTGGATGCTCCCCTTTCCTCCTCCCTGGCAGGGATCTGCCCTTACAAATGCTGGAGCATGAGTGGGGCGAGCAGCTGCTCCTGGTGGCATCATTCCAAGGTGGGAGCTCCTTCTCCTGCTCCTCTGCTCCTTTCGCTTCCTCACAGCCCTCCACTCAAACCTGGATTTTGGGCAACCTGCTGCTGAAGCCCTCTCCTGTCTCTCTTCCCAAGAAAATGGATTTCCTACAGAACTTCCCCTTTTTTTCAATTCCCTGACTGCACCTCCTCTCTTGCCCCCTCCCCACTCACAGCACCCTGCAGCTGTAGTGGAATGTGCCCTCACACAGCAAAACCACTCTCTGTTTACTGTCTACCCCTCAAATAAAATCAGGATAATTAATAATAAAATAAATGTGTTTTCAGGCTAAAAATGTGTCACAGCCCTCCGCACACAGAAGCTATCCTTTGGGCTCCAGCACAACCAAAGGTTGGATATATTTGGTCTGAAGTTCTGTTTTTGGAGGAAAAAAGGGGTTTTATCTCCCTGAGCACACAGCATAGCCCATGCCCCTGGGAGGCAGCCCCAAGGAAATGCAAGGTCCCAAAGAGAGATCCAGTGAATTCTGTGGACATTAATCCTCATTATTGTGCCCTCATTTTAAGTAAGCTGACTGCACAGGAACTCAGCTCTGGTATGCCAGGTATCCTTCATGCACTGTAATTTTAATTCCTGCATGACTACCAGATAAAGTTTCCTCCAAAGTTATTTTTCCTAACAGAAAGATGAAGAAAGTCATAGAAAGTTTCAACTTTTACTCCTTAAAATGGGTTAGCAGAAATTAATGTTATCTGGGTATGTTTTGTGATTAAGTCTCCAACATCTTTTCAGATAAAAGGAGTTTATCACTTCACACTTCAACAGCAGCTGAGAGCATGAGCCTAAAGCTAAAAAAGTCGTCATCGTGCCAACAAGAAAATGATCCAGAACCATCTCAGCCAAATATCTTAATAACGAGAGCAAAACTTTTGCTCTCTCGCTTCAGAAACAGAGATACACTAAATTACTCAGATCCTCATTAAAGATTTACTTGGGAGGAAGGAGGGGAAGAAAAGAACCAAGGCGAAAAGTTGCAGTAATTTTTCAAAGAAACTTCCAGCAGTAGATGAAAGCCTAAGGAACACCAGCCTTCTCTCCCATCTATAACACAGAAGTGCTGGTTCTGGGCTTGGATTTCACAGCTGACAAGAGACCACACACAATTTCACAGGCATTATCAGGAGTTCACCTGAGCCTAAACACTTCTGGTAGGGGACCAGCACTCAATATCCTGACCTAAACCAGGAGCAAGTCTTATATTGGCTGTAAATACGCACAACTAATTTAGACATGCTAAGTACTTTAAAAGTTCTGAAGATGGGGGAATATGTAAATTAAAATAGGGGGGGAAACTCTGATATCTGCAAGTGATGGTTCTTTGAAGCACAAGAACATCAGAAAACTGTGATAGCACTCCAGAGTCTGCTTGGCTAGGAGCCTGTCAGTGGAGAGGAAGCAAAACTATTTCAGGTATTACTTTGCTCCTGGTAAACTTGTTCCCATGAGCTGAAATGCTGCTCATTTCAGCTGTGGAATCCCTTCCCAGAAAACACCCCTTCAGCCCATTTTCAGCTTTTTTTAACGAACCAGCTTTATAGACTACATAAAAAGTGTTCCTAATTTATTTATTTTTTTTTAATCCCTGCTGAAGCCCTGTGTCATATTTTGCACAGGCCAAGGAGAAATCCATATGAAACATATGCAGTTACATAAATTGTGGTCAAAGACTTCCTGACATGGAGATCTATGAGGCTGTGGGATATTCTCCCAAAGGAAGTGGAGGAGACTCTAGACCCTTAAAACACGTCCTAGCAGGAGAATGGCAGATATTAACTTTGTAGTAACTGCAGGAATATTGCTTAGAGTAGCTACTCCCAGAATTTCAAGTTTGTCACGGTTACTCTCAATAGAAAGGCCAATTAAACACTGTAAAATGCAACAAAAGACCATATAAATCTATTTGCATGGTTTCCTCAATCTTTAATAGGTTTTTGCAGCACAGGAACCAGATGTACTTTTATTGAACTGGGACCTTAAATATGGTGTAATCCATATGGCCAAAATAACTAGGTAATAACAGTGCATTTACTAGGGGACCATAATAATTATAGGATATTTCTCTTTATGACGCATAAGCAAAAGTTAACCACAAACGAAATTTATAAACTATTATTTTCACATATGAAACAAGCTACAGGAGTAAGTGGCAGTGGGACTGCACTAAAAAAAAAAAGACATTTCTGGAAGAAAAGACATTGAGTATGACCATAGCTGGATCCTGTTAATCTCCCAACTGAATAGTAAGGAAGAGACCCCCCTCCAAGCACAGATCCCCTTCCCATCCAGAGGGAGGGGAAGAAATCCTCACCTCCCAACATCATCCCTCCCCAAGGCTGGACCTACAGGCACCACTGCTGGAGATCTGCAGCCCAAGTGCTTCCAGGTTCCAGCTCGAGGACTGGGAACTCCTGAGCACATCCAGGAAAGCCACACGCAGAGCTGCAGCCCTGGGCTGTTGAACAAAGTCCTGGAAACTTCCCCTCACTCTCACATCGTCAGTGCAGACCGGAGCCTTGCAGGCAGTTGCTGCTTGGCCTTTCGTTCCTTCGCGTATTTAATAAAAAATATTCCCAGCCACGTTTGCCTTGCTCCTCTCCAGACTCTTTTCCTTGCAGCTGCCCCAAAAAGATGTTTCCAGAAAAAGGCAAAAAAGAAATCCCAACCCTGACTGCCATCCACTGCTCTCCGTTATTTGTTGTGCAAAGGACTGGTTGGGTAAATAACACTGAAAAACAAAAAACCAAAGCCATGATTTTCTTGATTGTTCTAGCAAACATGACCCTTCAAGAAAACCGTTCCAATACAAAGTTTCTAATCCAAAAGTAACAGGACAATGTTTAAGCCTAACTGCTCTATTCTTTTATTTTGATGTAGACCAGAGCATAATATAACAGCAGTTTTTAGTAAAAAGTAAAATTTCGACCCTAGAGTAAGGGTACAAAGTGCTGAGACATGAGAGTTTCAACATGTCCAAATTTAACCTCTTCATGGGATAACCCTACACTCAACATGGATTGTCTTATGCTTCCCAGGATCCACTCCAATTCATCAAGGTTTACTGTTTGCTTTTCAAATTATCACCAAATGCTTTTAGGGTTGGGGTTGTTTTATTGCTTTGGGTTTTTTTTGATTTTTTGCTTTTCATTAAATTCAGCAGCAGGGTATGTACATTTCCAGCATCAGATTTTTTTCTTCAAGTTCCGTTCAGAAAAGCACACCTGAAAAATCCTTTGACAACTTTCAATGAATTCATATTGTAATAATAAAAACAGCAAGTTAAGTTTCTCATCTGCACTTGAAACAAGCTATTGGAAGTATCTCAGGCTCTTTCTCCCAAGAGTTCAGGCAGCTAAATTAGCCCAACAACCACAGTAAGACAAACCTTCAACTTCTTGTGAGGGTTTTATCTATGCAAAAATTGTATTAAATTGGTTTTGATGCTTCCAGATATAGCGATAGCCTTAAACGTTTTACTTTTCACAGAGAGGAACATTAACAGGAAAGAAATATTTTTGCATTGTAGAGGGGAGAATTAGTGGAAGCATTTCTCATTATTTCACCTTAATTTCATTATCTCAAATTATTGGACGAATGATTACGAAAATCCTCTGCAGTACTAACAATTTCTCAGATGATCAGCTTCTAACAAGTCTTCTCCAGTGAATAAGCACTGTTGCCTCCTGAAAAGCTCAATTTAAAGCATACATAGCCATCATAAAAGGGGGTAAATGATGTTTACCCCTCGATTTAACCTCAGAGCAGAGGAGGTGGCATGGAGACCAGCACAAAAACCTTGTGGCAGAGCGTGTGTCCAGCCCTTGAGGTGAAGCTGAGAGCCTAAGCATAGCCCCACTGTGCTCCACCACAATCTTTAAGACACAGACCCACCCCCAGCACCCAGGAGCTGTGCTGGCTCCCAACCAGCCCAGCAGCAGCAGCTCCAGCCCCTCGACAACTCGTCTGACCTGAGCCTGAGCGAGTGGCTGCAGGTGAAAGGCTCTGCACTCCATCACCCATCACACACCGCCTGCTCCCGCCAGCATCCAGATATTCACCGTGCAGCAGTCCAAACAAGAGCCTGCTTCTCTGTCACCATTCAAAATCAATCCTGCGAAGAGCAACCAGACCCCATAAAGAACAGCTAATAATTAATTACACTCCAATGGTCTTCCAGCGAGCTCCCATACATCACGGGCTGTTGGATGCTTTTAATCAAAGTGCTTCATTATCATAGAGCCATGTATCACCTTTTTGTTTTTTTTTTTTAAATAAAGGATGACATTTTTATAGCAGTAACCTTAAACTTTCCAGCCACACATCTTACTAGCAAAGAAATGCCAATAAAAACTACAAATATTATAGCAAAATATTCTTCCCTTTAGAAAACTTTGGGGATGGGGGAGGGGGGGGAGGAAACAATGGGTATGATATCATTTCAACAGACAAAAAAAAGAAAAAGCATGAAAGCAACTTTAAAATAATTTTCCTCCTGCCCCCGGCCAACCAGATTAGGTCCCTGTCCTATCAGCAGAGGGAGGTGCTGCTGCAGCCCCTGGTGCAATGCTACAAACCAATTGCCATTTGGCATCACTCCACATTCACCAATCCCATTCAATCCTGAACAAAAGCAGTCAAAGCTTGCACATTTCTGCAAAGTGTTTTCCTGAGGGGACACAGCACAGGGGAGAACACAAGACAGGAAACACCACTTGCAAATTTGGGTTATGAGACAGCCACCAGCCATGAGGTAAGAAATCTGCCTGCTCACCTGAGTCATTTAGTTCTCCATTTTTTTCCATGAAATAACCCAGAGTCCTTCCCCCACACGTTCATTATGGTACCAACAACTCTCTGAAATGCACAATAAATGCTGTTTGAATAAAGCCCCTCCTAAACCATTCCCAGCAGCGGGCTTTCACCCTTCCCTGCCTCCACAATTATTTGTCTCTTATCAAAGAGGGGGTCTCAAAAAACACTATCACAGAATAATTTGGGTCGGAAAAGACCTCCAAGATCCTTCCCTGGACACCTGGATTCCTTCTTCCCTCCCAGCTCCTCAATGTCTCTTTTGCTGAGAGGGGCCCAAAACTGGACACAGGATTCGAGGTGTGGCCTCATCAGTGCTCAACACAGGTGACAGTCACTGTCCTGGTCTTGCTGGCCACACTGTTCCTGATCCAGGCCTGGTGCCCTTGGCCTTCTTGGCCACCAGCACCCCCAGCTCCTTTTCCTCTGGGCAACTTTCCATGAAAACCTTTGTGGTGAGGTTTTTTCCTATTTATTTCTCCCCTGCTGTTAATCTATGGGTAATTAACGCATATTTCTATGGGAATTATACATATTATGGAAACTTCATTTGCTTTGAAGAATAGCAATAATCTGCTAACAGTCTCTTGGAAAACTAATCACCCACAAGCAAACACCTCTAGCCTCTGTATTCAGAAGGTATGGGTAAATGGCACACAAAATTCATATTCCAAGACCACACGGCCAGTTTCATGTCCCTCACACAGTTCCAAATCTGTTTGTGCTGCTAATGACAAAAATTTCTCACTGGAAAAATTATGTGGAATACAGCTTTAAAGATCCTGTGGAAAGTAAAATAGATCTCAGGCTAGACAGACACAATTTATTGAAATAAACTAAGTGGTACAGAAATCATTCAACTCTAGTGCCACTCCCCCATTTCTTTTCCATGGAGACAGAAGCCATATACCTTTTTCCTACACAGGACACTACAAGGTTTACAAACTATGCTCCGAAGGTCAGTTTTTATCAAAGTGATGCAGGGCTTCAAACCTTTTTCTAAGGCACGTGGCCTGTGTAGCATGGTCAGTGAGCGCTCCTGCAACAAGGGGTGCTCAGACCTGCCAAAGAACAGAAAATTGAGATACTGTCTCCATCAGTTCCCATCATCTCATATGTGTTGGACCAAATCAAGGAGAAACCCTTCCACCAAGTATTTGCATAGAAATGGATGGTTTCCTTCAATAAGCAATGCCTCACAAGGAAAAGCAAACAACTCTCAGCTCCAAAGTACTTTAAATAGTGTGAGTTAAGATGCCTTTCCTCACATAATGCTCCTCTGAGGCTGAGCAGGCAGAGGATGGAAGTTTCTGAAGCACCATCCACTGTTGCTGGCACTTGGCCTCAATTCTTGGCTGCTTGTGATAGGAAAATGAGCATTCATAGCGCTGAGGAGCAATCGAGATGTAAAATAAAGAGAAGTATTTGAAAGAAACTTTCTGGTCTCCTCTGTCCACTGTGAAATGAATTTTAAATTGCCCCTTTAGCAAATAAGTCATTTTTACATACATGGGAATAAAAAGGTAAGGAAAAAAATAGGTTAATGCTGAAACAGTGGCACTAAAATTAATGCACTGAAAACACACACATTTTTACCTTTCATCTTAACATAAAAAAAAGAATAGTGTTAGCATACAAGCTAACCGGAGAATCTGGGGTACTTTCTATTAGCTCAGTGACATTTCTTGTCTCACAAGTAATTGTTATCTGCGTTCTGACAGCATTTGGTACTCAGACTTAGGTTTCTGGAATGTTTTAAAATCCAGCTTCCTACAGCCATTCAGAAATAGATCAGATATATTCAGGTGGCAATGAACAGTTAAGCTCCAGCTCCTCGAGCTGCAGTGCCCAAGTGCTGGGGAACTGGAATATGGTGCAGTTGGATGAGACAAGCCTTGTAGATTCCCTTCTAACTGAAAATATTCTGGTTTTAAACAGCATCCATGCCCTCCAACAGCAGGGTGTGCTGTCCATGGTCACAGCTGGCTCTTGGGAAATAAGGGCAGGAAAACCAGGGCTATGGAGAACAGCCTTTCCTTAGGCACGCACACTTCTCATCCAGCATTGAAGCATTAAATTGCCTCGTGAGCTGCCATTTCTCACCACTGACTCCAGCTGATGGTGATTTGACACCAAGAAGGTGAGGTGGCTCCTTTTCCTCTGAAGAAACAAGAAACAAACCCTTGCCCTCTGATGTTGACTCCTAGACAGCTGTGCCCCCTTCCACACTGACAGAAATGGAGAGAAATGTTCACTTCCTGCCACACAAGCACAATTAAGTGACAAAGCAGCTGGCAAGAGATGGCTCCTGTGAAGGAGGACTCCCACGACAGGCTAAAGCCCCAAGCTTTGGTTCCTGGAAGCCACCTCCAGACATGCTTCACATCTCCCGGCTCACACAGTCGATGCCTGTCCCCTGATCCACAGATCATGCCCGTGCAAGAGGCTCCACACTTGGGATTTAACTCGATTCCGAGCAGCACTTGGCAACCCTCGAAACACCATAAGCAACTTTGGGTCCTCTCATAACAAATATTTAAAAGATTTAGATTTTATACTAAAAAATGTTGAGACAGTGTCCTGGGGCACGCTCAGCGTGAAATGCCAGCCTGGGCAAGTCCAAGAGTGCTCACAGCAGCCCAGGTTCACTTACTGACAGACTCTCAGACATTTCCACCCTAGGCAGAAGTGTGTCCATGGGGCATAACTCACCTCCTGAAAACTCCTTCCTTCAGATCTCCTATCTGCCAATTGAGATATTTCATTATTCAAAACAAGAAGCTTAAAGAGGTAGAAGGCAGGGGAATAATTCTGAATCAGGAGTATGAAGTTACTGCCACAAATGAAAGGTCATTTCACCAATTATCTCCTGCACATATTTTATATTAAATCCTGCATTTTTAGGTTCGCCAGGCTTTCTTCTGATTGCTATAAGGAGAACTGAATATTTATGTAGAGCAAAAGGTTAAATCATAAGTCATTGAAAAACTATAATGATGGATTTCAGTTTAATAAGCAGTGACATAAGGAATAAAATATATATGCATACATATAAAGTAAATATACTCTGCTTAATTGATTGAAAAAAAACTGCTTTCCTATTCTAGGTGATCTCCCAGCCATGCAAGGAAAGCAGCATCAGGAAGGGCTTCAGATTAAGCACTATCCCCTGCAGTGATTAGGCACTCCACAGCAAGGCAGCTTAAAAGAGTTTCATTTCCTTTACAATTCTGATCGATAAGCCTTTGCTAATTCCATTGTGTTAATATAAAACCACCCCCATTTCCAAATTTTCATCCAGAACAGAAGCCACATTCAAAGCAAGCTTTCCTTTGATGTTTTTCCTCTTCCCCATTTCTTTCAGAGCAGGTCCCTGATTTTGCAGAGCAGCTGGAGGGCACTGGGCCCCTGCTCACCTGTGACTGATGGGGCTGGGTGGGGGCCAGGCTGGAGCCCAGGCACAAAGCCCATGGGCTGGCAGTGACAGAGACAGATGCCTCTCTGTAGCTGTGCAGATGGCACCAGCAAGGCATCTCTGGCTCCTCCAGAGCTGGGGGATGTTATCCCACGAAGAAGTGCCNCAAGTGGGAGAGATCTGGAGGCAGATTGAACAGCAGAGGATAACAAAATTCGAGTGTTCCAAAAGCAACGATCTGGCCCAGGGGGCTGAAATCTGGGGAAGTGATAAGGAGCTGTAATGGAGTCTATCAGAGGGAGCAGCAGCCTGACACTCAGGGAAACTCACTTGGATGTCTATACAGCAACCCTAGGGGCAGGGGAGAGAGGGAGGAACAAATGGGAGCTCTAATACTCAGACCAGCAGTAGAAGCGATTTTCCTGGACAAACTCTACAGCTGAGCATTGCTCACTCTGTAGGAAGAGCATATGGATTTATTACATTAAATTCCAAGTGTAATTCAACGTGAAATGAGGAAAAAAAGACAAAAAAAAGAAAAAGAAAACCCCGAGGGTGATGTCGCTATTTACTGTCACCAGATCTAAAGCAGCCCAGAAAAGAGGCCACTGATGCATAGGGCAGAGAACTTCATCTAGGGATGTTGATAAAGCTGCACAAAGCCACACTGCCTACTTGGAATTCAATGGGATAAGCTCTGGATAAACTCCCCTAACCATCTCAAGCTACCAAAAAATATAAATTTAGAGAAAGTACTAGAGGGGAGTTATTTCTGCTCCAGTCCTGACTACTATCAGGAGAATAGAAGAGAAGCAGCTGAGAATTTGACATACGGGAGTAATAAATAACACTGTGGATTAAAGCAGTCAAAAAAAAAAAAGCATGTGTATATACATACATGATTATTTTAAGCAAAACAGCTTTTCTTCTGATAGAGAGGAACAGAATGCATAGAAAGACCATCACGGCTGTGCCAGAAAGAGGCACTTGGAAAAAGAAAGAAACATAAATCATATGTCAAAAACAAGTTTACACGGCTGAGGAATACAAAGGAGCCAACATTAATCACAGTGCATTAAAGACAAGACACAAAGCTAACTAGAAAGGGACAAAACGCATCAGGAACAAATTGGTTCATATATAACAAGAAGAAACAAAGGAAAGCAAGACCTCGTTCCTAAAGAGAGGAAGATGCATTTACTCCCTTGTGCCAAGGAATTCACCAAAAGGGGAAGTGTTCCCACCCCCCTGGGGTAACTAATGGGAGAGCAGCCCAAGGGCTTCCTCTTCCTCCCTTAGAAGGTCTTTGAAAGGATAAATAGACAGGTACTTCTCTGCACTTCTTCAGTGCCTCCTTGATCTCCATGGGAAGTTCTCCATTGATAGGGGATAATTAGGGAATTGCACACAGCTAGGATCAGTGGGAACGCACAGCTCTGTCTGTAGTGCTTACAAAGTGGTAGGCTGGCTCCAGCAAAGCCTAAATTAGGGCTGCATTCCCCTATCATTATCTTGGACTTCTCTGGGAAACCAGATAGCAGAGAAGGAATACTGAACTGTCCTCTCCAATCCAGCTGTGTTTGCACAATAGACAAGGACAGAGCTCAAACCCTGCTTGCCTCATAAACACACAGTGGGCACATCTGGAAAAGAAGGAAATTTTAAACAGTGCTGGGAGCAGCAGTACAACCAGTAACAGATCTTGAAAACAAGCTGGTCCTACAGGACATGTGAAAAAGCACATTTTGAGACAGAAGCTGCTTTTAATCCTGTATCTCACTGATATGTTGTGTTGATACTACAAACATTATAGGAGGATTTCTGAAAATGCTCCTTAAATTTTAAACAAACAAACTCTTTGGAAAATCAAACTGATGGAGGATTTCCCTGTATTAGAACTGGCTTAAATCAGTTTTCATAGAAGTGCACTAGGAAATACTAGATTTGAGTTTATGTTTTCAGAATGCTTAACTGTGTTCCCTGCACGAGCAACGCCAGGAATGTACCAGCACCAAGTTTTGAACCAATCATAGTTTAAGAAATGGTTGTTATCGAAACGGTAGCTATAGCTCTCACACTGAATGAATTTCCATTTTGTTGGGGGAAAAGAATCTATTTCATTAGAGCTCTATCTCACAAACCCCAACTCCAAAAGCTTACAAGCGAAAATGGCTTAATATCACCTGATCAGAAGTAGTTATGCAAGGAGAGGACTTTGGCTCAATGGAAGAGGCTGTAGGCATGAGCCAGATGATTTCTACCTTGCTGTAGGGCAGGTGGTCTACACATTAATGGGCAGAGAAGCTTTAATTTGCATCAAAAGCCATAAAAACACATCTTGGGAAGGAACAGCACAGAAAACCAAGGAGCAGCCAAGGATCACATCAGTCAGACACCCATCACAAACGACTTCAGTGTACTTGATGGCTCTCTGGTGCACTACTTTTTTTCAAGTTTCCTCTGCCTTTGCAGTTTGATCAATCTTATCTCAAGATCTCCTAGAAGTCAAGCACGAGATGCTGCTGCTCTAAACCACAATCAGGCACCAGAGTGGTGACGCTGGGGAATTTTCTGTCATTATTTGATCTCCAATGATCTTCAATACTGCTTTGCCGTGGCAATAATTTGCATTCTTATTAAGATGAATTAAGATCATCATGTTATATCATAACATCCTCCATTAATGAAAAGCAGCTTCAGAGCTTTAGCAGTGATACTCATTTCCCCAGAAACCCAAGATCCTTGCACTAAAAAGCTTTTAGTGCTGTTACCTTCCTACTGCATGAACACAACAAACCCCTTCCATGGCTTCCCTACGTATTAGAAAGTATTTAATGTACATTTTGCTCAGCATATATTGGAAGCACAAGTGTTGTGTCAATACTGCCCTTGTACTGCTCCTGGCTTTCATATCCAGAGATAACACAGTGCATTAACACACTCCACTGGATTTAGTTTAACCGCTGAGCAATGGAAAGATAAGCATTTATAAAAGCTGATATGATGCCGGATCCATTTGGACCAGGACCAGGAATAGATGCTTTGTGTGATGGGGAACAGGAGGCATTCCCTCTATGCCCACACACTCTTATTTTGACTTGGGAACATGATATACTTTTAAATACACTCTCTTCAAGTAGCGTGGTGGAGAAATTTCCTCTCTAAAAAGCAGGAAGCTATTTTTCAAAGGCTACCTTTTAATTTTGAAAGGGACCACATTCAAGACAGAAGATCAGCTACCAATATTTTTTAAGTGATCTAAAGCATGACAAGCCTAGCCAGCAATAGAAAACCCATACAATCTATCCACTATTGTCTGAGGGTTAATATAGTTATACCAAGCCTACTACTTCTGAGCCTCCTAATGAAAAATGTTCTATTTAACAAAGTGAACATCAACATCCTGAAGAGGTTCTTCTGCTATCTGTCTTCTACCTTTAATTTTAATTAAGAAAACAAATGGACAGTAAATTTGAAGCAAAGAATCAACATTAATCTCTAAATCAAAACGATTTACATTGAGATTACAATTAATCAAATGCATGAAATATCTTATTTAATAGGGTGATGCCCTCAGTTACTTTGTTTAATCACTAAAACAATTCAATTTCCAAAATTAGAATTTGGAACCATTCCAAACATAACCCATTAAGTTTATCAATCCAGCAAGAACAGTGACACTGAACCTCTGAAAAATAAACTCTTCAAAACTTTTGATTCTTACACTGAAGAGTGTAAAGTGGGCCAAGACAGAGTGAACCTCAATTAAAAATAGTGAGGGGTAATGCAACATCTAAACAAGGAGATGACCCCGGAACATTTGCCCTTCAACTTGTTGGTGACATTACCCAATCCCCATTCAAATAAAAGCCACTAGGCTAGATTTTAACCTTGAATAAACAAATCAACTTCACAAAATTACTGGATTTACCTCCAGTTACCGTGGGCGTGGGTTTGGTTAATTAATAAAGGCAAGACTTTGCCAGCAGCCTCAATAAAGAGCTGAGAGGACACAGCCTTAGCTGTGCAGTTGGGATCAGCAGCTGTCGCAGGGGCCATCACACAGAGACCAGGTCTTGGTCCAGATGCACACACAGTCCGTCACCAAAACGTACCAGGGTACACCAGTGATGGCTTCTACAGCTGGCTAAGCCTTTTATTCAGGTTAAACATGGAAAAATGTCTCTTCAGCCTCCTTATTCCAACAGTGTTACCATCCATAATCACGGCCCACACCCTCCTGTTGTTAGGGAGAACCACACATCCCTCACAAGAATCTTCTGTTGTCCTCAAAAACAGGTGGAGGCAGGATTCGAGCGGGCAAACCAAAGCAGCCAGCTTTGATTTAGCCTGGCCATAATATTTCAGCCAGCACATCAAACCACGGCTGGAACACTTGATGGAGACATGAATTTACACACACACACACACACGTCTTTTACCTCCAGCCAAGTGCCATAAGTCTTGAGACGCTGCCTCAGCAAGATTAACACAAAACTATTCATTATGGGATCAATGAGCCTGTCCTCTCAGGGGCTCTTTTCCTCTTGCCCCACTTAGCTTTCCACTCTGTGGCAAGGTGGATTTATTTAAAGGATAAAAGTCTTCTTAACTGAAGACTGCCCAATGATTTCTGTTCTCGTCTTGTATTATAGCACAATGCCTCCAAATTTAAAATAAATAAATAAATAAATAGATAAATAAATAAATAAATAAATTAAAAGGAACAGGGAAGGGAATCAAGAAGAAACTGGGTCATGGTGCTCTGGACACCCCAAAGTGTGTTCATATGTCTCCGTGCCACATCTTAATAGAGAAAAGCAGTTGCATTCTGCTTTCTTACTTAAATGACACTTCTCATCTAAAAATTCATTTTTCACGTAGATTTTCCTCGGTTCCCGTGCTCAGAGTCACCCTGCCAGCAGAGGAGAACAAGTCTTTCTGGCTCCCTGCCCCCTCCACATGCCAAAACTCCTCCGGTGGCACCTCAGCCACCTTCTCCTTTTCTCCCACGCACGGCTCCAGCCTCTCCCTGCTCTGCAAATCCACCAGAAGAGCCAGCAAAGCAAAAACTCCCCCCAGCTCCAAAGCCAGAGGTGGCGTTGAGACCCACCCCAGCACAGCCTCGCCTTCACCCAGGCCACCAAGACCCCTGCCATGAGACACTGATCCACTGCGGCCAGGGACAACCCCAATCACAAAAGACAATAAAATTCATTGTTATTCCTCAAACCAGCAGCCCAGAAGGGGTGAGCAATGCCCCTCCATCCTCTTATCCTCAGGAAAACACAAGTTCGCCCATTAGAGCAAGCTCCTTGGTCCTAAAAACTTCTGGAGGTAAAAATGTACTTCTATGTCACACAACTCTCTGGCACTTCTTTTTGGGAAGACGACACAAGCCACGTGGCTGGTTAGAGAACAGTCCTTACTCTAACCCTTCTTTCTCATTTGCTGGAAACATTATTTTGTTACCTCCAGGGACACGATAGGCTTGCATTTGCCTGGATTGCTGATATGTGTGGAGGAAGTAGCTGCAGTTAATGCTAAAATGGGACAAGCTACTGGAGGGGGCACCATATTATTTCATAAATAAATAAATAAATAAAGTTCTTCTCAGCTTGTCTTCTTGACACATCAACTCCCGTGTTGCCTTCAGGCAAGAAATAAAGAATATTAACCAACAAATCAAGTAAACACATTTTGTGCGCTGCTTTCTGAGTGCAACCTGATAATGGGTCTCCTAAATAATTCTCACTTTCACCGGTGCCAAATGAAAAGAATAATAATGCCAAATGAAAAGAAGGATAAATACAGCAGCAGCCTGTCTCACCTCTTCTGAGCATGCACAGGGATTGAAAGGGAGTCAGGAGCAAAGCACTGGACTGTCCTATTCCATAAAACCCACGGTGAAAGATTCAGCAAGACAACACAAACACCTGAAACCAAGGGTCGTGGCAACACGGAGACACTTCATGCACCTGGCTGTTGCTCCAGCAGGAGCACTTGTCCTTCCAAGAAGCCCTCGTTCCCCTGTGGAACTTCCGTGTGGAAGCTGCGCCAGCTGCAGCTCCTCGGGGTAAGGACGATGCTCTGCCCCTGAGCCCGTGCTCAGCCAGAGGAGACCCAGCCAGCCACGGCCACCCCACAGAGCTTCCCCACGCCCACGGGGCTGGGGAGGCCTGGTCGATGCCCTTCTTGGGGAAACGGAACACCTCGTGCTGGGGAAAGCGATCCTTCTGGCTGGCAGCAGGGGCCCGAGCCGCGGCAGCGGCGGTGCCGAGGAGAGAGTGATGAATGGAGAAGAATTGATCCTCCCAGTCCTTGTCAGGCAGCCAACTGCTAGCTCAGACAAAGAGGTCTATGTGGAACACTACCAGGCAGCCACTCAAATCATGCCACAGCTTATAATGCCTCCCCATACCTTCCTCCTTCATTTTTAACAGCTACTTATGCGCTAAACAACCTCTTTTTCTACACATTTTGAAGACCGACAGTGGAAAAAACACCCCTGAGGTACGGCAGCCTTATCCACCCAGCTGCCCCAGATCACGTCCCACTTTCTCTCAGAAACACGGCCACGAAAAGTTCTCAGAAAAAATCCAGAGGCGACCAGCCCAAAGAAACTCTTCCAAAGAATAGAGACAGATGGAGGGACATTTTGTGAAGCTTCCTTGTTGAGACAGCCAACAGGTAAGGAGGGAACAGGAAGGAAGATGTGCAGGGCTTTCAGGGCTGAAGCGTGCTCTGTCAAAACCCAGCCTGGACTAAACACAATGAAGTATTATTGTTGCCTTTTGGCAGTATGCATCACATAGGTGAATTTTTTTTATTTTTTGTTTTTTTTCAATCTTGATACATTTTTCCCCTGAATTTATTCCGTGGCAGGGTGAGGCAGGAGAGCAGCACCAATCCCTCCGTGAAGGGCAGGAGCACACCTCTCCTTCAGGTTCGACCCTCAAATCTCATTAATTGCAGCAGCATCCTCAGGGCCCGATGTTTGCACACGGCGTTCCCGAAAGGAGAAGGGAGGGAGAGGAGACGAGCGCACCCCGCAGGAACAGACGGCGGACTGCTCGATCTGGCTCCCTTCCACCTTCTCCCCCAGAGTCCCCAGGGCAAAGCTCTGCTAACAAAAAGGGGCTTTGCAAATACCACGCGAGATAAGCACGGCAGCACACGCAGCTTTTGGCATCTGTTTATCATTAAAGATAACCTCACCTGGACGGCTGGGGAAATGGCCCACCTGCTTTATAAAGATAGGTTTCATCTCTTCCCTCACTTCAATCTGCCCGTGCTGAGTGATGCTTTAAAAATACACCAAGACATGGTGCTAACACTGAAACATTTCCTTAGCCAGCCAGGCAGGGATAAGATCTGCATCACACAAAAGGCCAACATATGGTGCTGATAGCTCCCTGATTATGTCAACATTTATTAGTTAAGTAAAAATCACCAGCCTTCTTTAAAGGAAGGAGCCCAGATGCCTGCAATTAATATTTCTCCACTCCACCGAAGAAAGTGTAATGCAGTTCCTAATGTCTCTACTTGAGAAGGCTCAAAACTCACAAATTATGTCATTAGAAACTGCAACGGGGTAACGAGAGGTTGGGTATAATGTATTTTCATTAGCCGAGGCTAATTGGAGCCAAATGAGTAAAACAATGCAGCGAGGGCGAAGCAACAGAAATTCTCGGGTCTTTAGGAGCCGAAATAAATGAGGGTAATCAGCGGTGTATGCAGAATACAGCATGTTCAATTAATATAAATGGGAGAGCAGTCAACTGCGGCGCTCCGGCGGGGCACACGCGGGACCTGCTGGGCAGCAGATGTCTCGTGGTGGTGTGCAAACACCAGCAGGATGGCAGCCTGGGACCGGGAGACACCCAAAACAACAGGATTAGGGGGTGAAAACCCCCACAAGGGGGATATCTGAGCAGGGAAAGCAGCACGGACCT
>WAAG01032226.1:5230-28580 GCA_013390105.1 Tichodroma muraria | reverse complement strand
TCAGTTTAATTGTTACAGTAACCACAGTAAATTGATTTTGCAATTTAGCTTTCAGACCCTTCTGAAGCGAGAACAACCAACCTTGTCTTTCGCTTCAATCTTCTTCTCAATAAGATCAAGGCTGCTGTCCCTCAATTTTCTCTTCTTTTGGAAGAGAGAATAATGACGAGCTCCCCCTTCAGTATTTGCTTCTGGTCCAATGCGTGGCAGAGCAAAAATTGTCTTTTTAGTCCCATTAGGCAAATCCCCTTTTTTAATATTATGCTTTGGGTCTTAAGGCTTTAGAGATGATGCTATTTTGTAGCTCAAAAGTCACAAAACGCCTATGGCTTTTTCAAGTTACTGGCATTTTTATGCAATTCTTGATACACATTTTTTTGCCTTTCCCAAAGAGGAATTGCCAAAAAATCTATTATTGTTCTCCAAGTACAAAGCTAAGAGGTTCACATACCTGTAAACACTGAATTTTACTGTACAAATCCTACTGAAATTAAGCAAATTATATGAAAGCTTAGAGAGCTATCCATCGCTCACAGCCGCAGATACCCTGCCTCTTCTTCATATTCTGGAAAACAATAAGGTTCAGCATCCATTAATAAAATTGCAATTTCATGATCAAGTCTGCACTGACTAACCTTGTCTTTCAACACTTCCCATCAATAAATGATGCTCTGTGACTTAAGCACTGTATGATAAATGTGTTTTCAGTCAATGACCAATTTTATCTTAAAGCAATTAATTCATTTTTGTTTAAGTATTTGGTACACAGGTTAGGATGGGAGGTTGGTCTTAATTCCAAGATTCCACTCCCTCCTTATTCTCTCCCAGAAAAAAAAAATAGCCTCTGCACTGAAGAAATCTGAGGGAAAAGACAGAGGTTAAATACTAGGAAGGCCAAAAAGCTTTACCATTGTGAAAGTGAAGATGAGGCAGCATTTCCTTTTGCACCCTACTAGACTGATATCTGTGTCTGGAGACCAGGACAGACAGCAAATTACACAGGAGCTGTCCACGTAATACAGCCAGAATTAAAAAATAGCCACATACAAAACGGCACACCAGGAGTGGTTTAGGAAATAACTAAATGGAGAAGCAAAGAGTTAAAGCTTCTCATAATAATGGCTCCTAAGTACTGCAAAATTACTGATGAGCAGATGAACATTCATATCCAGGAGCTGTTAAAGTATGTTCCAAGTTCCTGAAGTTTGCCTAGACGTTTTTCTCTTAGCTTAGTTTGGTGGTCCCAGAAATCCATCTATGTATATCAAATTAAAAAAAACCCAAAGAGTTTCTACTGCAAAATCAAACAGCTCTAATCCCGCAATAAATTTTGGAAAGAGCCTGAGGCTGCATCATCCTTTAAAACCCAAGTAGAGTCCAGCTTCAGATCCTGCTAATGCTGAATTCAGAATAAGTNAAAAAAAAAAAAAAATTAAGCTGAAAAAAATCCATCTAAGTAATCCAAGTTCAACAGGCAGCAATTGCTGCTATTATTTTATTTATTCTGCACCAGCTCGATTGTGCTGAAAGACATTTATTTTTTGCTGTCCTGTGTAATTGAAATAGAATGAGTTATAAGGCAGACCATGCAAATAACCCGAAATAAGTGAAACTGCAGGTCTGGGCTGACCAGTATTGTTGGCAGTACAGACAGACAGTGATCAGCTCCTTGGATCCCTTACAGATACTACAAAAGAAGTCTGAATTAGGTTTAAATTTATTTTTTTTTCCCAAAGAAAATCACATTCCAGGGATATTTCCCTGTGAAATACAAGAGGAAAAAAAAAATAAAAAGCATATTACTGAAGTCCATGCAATTTTTTAAAAGTCCTAAAATTCTGCTCCAAAATAACTGTGCTCCCTTCCTCTCTCAGTGATATATGACTGAGATATATAAGGAGAAAGCAAGAATATACAGATCCAAGAGGAGATTCAACGACTGTTTTTAAACATAGATAAGAACCTGTGAGGATAGGAAAAAAAAAACCACAACACTTATTTGAGATTAAACACTGGTTCCTATTAAGACAGTGGGGTAACCTTCAGGAAGTCTACAGATTTGCCTCTTCTGTTTTAATATATCCCTCCCTCCATTTTTATGTAACTAAACATTAAAAAGGTTAAAAGAAAAAAAAAATCCTGAGGCATTCCTGTAAAACAGCCCTCCCCAAAAGAAAAAAAACCTCAAACTCGTACTCAATTAAGACAGTATTCCCCCCAAAATAGCATGAATATGTAAAGCAACACTTAAAAATGCCTGTGTGAACACTTGGATGGGGAGAAACTGGTAACATTTATTTCCATTTTAGAAATGAATCAGGATGAGTATTTCTATTAATAAATAAATATTTTTAGGTAAGAATAATTTTCTAGAAGATGGCAGGAAAAACACAAGTCTAAAGGTGTTATTCCCAAGCACAGCATCCAAACCACCTTCCAAGTCAAATCCTACAGATTTTGTTACTTTAGCAGTATTTTGCTTCCACATAAAAGAGTGGGAGAAAACCCAGGGGGATGGTCAGTGAGAATAAGCTGCAGATTTCTCAGCACATATTTGTAAACACATGATATTAAAATATCTCAGTTAAGTCCCTACTAGGAAAGTCCTCAAGGATCTGCTGAAGGTCAGGAGCCAGGGAGATTTCAGCCACAGAAGCAACTGGCACAAACAGAACACAAACAATTCGGGCTTTCCAGACCAACAGAACTTGGTGAAGGATCTGTTTTCCCACATGACAGGGAAAAGCGTGTTCCGTGTAAAACCAGGTTCAGCTTTTACTATGTAGGTCAGAGCATGTAGGGCAGGCAACTTGTGGGACATCAGAGGTGCCACTACAGAGTCTACCTGCAGCAACTCATTCTTCCAGCAGCCAGCCCGTCCCAAAGGCTTCTCTGATAGATTGCTTAGGTTAAGCTCCTGCACCCCAACTGGCCTTAATGTTCATCAGTGCCCAAATGCTCCCTGTTTCCCACCAGCCCAGCATCCTTGGTTTTGTCCTTGCCCTATACTGTCTTTGGTATGGAGGGAAAAGAAAATGGTGGCTTTCAAAGACAACAATAACAGGAGAAGGCACAGTAATTGAAAACTACTCTCTCAGGCTTGAATATCAGTCGTAGAAACGAGAGCTAACCCAGTGACCTTCCCATCAATAGGAGCTAAGAGGGGTCTTGTATTACTATTTTGTTCCTTGAAAAAAATAAAGCTTAAAACACTACTGCTAAACCCACAGAGCCTTGTGTCACTGTACAGCAGAAGAGTATTTTATGTTGCATTTTACAACAACAGCACTTCAAAGGGGACGAAACCATCCATGAGCATTTCTACTGCACCACAGACAGAGAAACCCACTGGACACTTCCCAGTTTTGTCTCACAGCCAAATAAAATGAAGATCATTCAGCTGATGTTTATTTGGCAGACTCTCAGCTGAGGGTTCCCCTCTGCAGTGCCCAGCTGAGCAGATTAGCAGGACACCAGTGAGTCTTTCTCTGCAGATGCTCTTTATTTGCTGAGCAGGAGAAGGCCTTTTTGTCATGACAGGATATCTCAGGCATTTGGGACTCCTCACATTCCCTTCTTTGCCAGTGGACAAGACCTGAGGGCTGTTCCCTAGCAAGGAGGCTTAGGAGGCTCCCAATATCCTTGTTCTGGTCATCACTCAAGAGTCCTGAATCCGCTATTTCCAAAGAGAAATATTTATTCTCTCTCTCCACTCCATGAAAATTATGTCAATCCTTCACCTTTACACACCTCAAAAGAAAAACAGCACCGCCACATCCCTTCTGAAAACTACATTATCCACAGTTCATTGCTTTGCTTTGACATCTTCAGGATTTTCCCCCAAAAAAGAGAACCAAGTTTTCTCCAGGGGCAGGGGGAGAACCTCAATCACCAGGACATCCCAAACACACATCTTTCCTTTCACAGCTCCTTGGAATCAGACTAGGAAGCAGTGCTGCTGGCATCACAGGCATGAAGAAAGCCTGAACAGAAAGTCACAGGCAGGAGCAAAGGTTGGGGTTTTTCCTCCCCTTGCTGCCACTGAAGCTGCACATCATTCCTGCGCTTGGAACTTCAAGGTAGCAGACAAAGGTCAGCACGGCTCCTAACGACGCTGTTAGCCTGCAAGTTTCAACTCTGATTTCTCTGTTAAAACAAGAAGTGATTCTCTGTCCTGCCTCTGTTTAAAAAGGAGATTGATTCGCTCTTGAGCAATGGCACCTGTAATTAGTTACAAAGAGTGTAGATAAACCAAGGTATGGAAGCAGAAGAGAGCACCAGGACTTTTTGAAGACACTTATCAGAGACCAGACATGAGGCACGGGGGTTTTTCAGAAGGGTAACCACTCGTATTAAAGCACTAACACAAACAACAGCTTTATTCACTTCCAAAAAAGCAGATAACCAAAAAAATGCCTCACACTCACCAACACTAAATAATTTCAGAATACCTTAAGCTCAGGCCCCCAAGCCTCCCACAGACACAGAGAACAAAAGCTGATACAGCTGTTGATTGTCAAGTCTCAGAGAGAACTTTCACCATGACCAGGAAAACCAAGCCAGCAAGGAGTAACTCCATCCCTCCATCCAACACCGTCACCAACTTTTAATTTCTGCTCCAATACCCACCACGAACAAACTCTAGTTCTAAAAATGACCAAACAGGTTCCTTCTAGCAATAATCTCTCTCTCCCTGGCCATCATTGCTATTATCGTGTCAGTTCTGGATACCAGACCCAGCTGGACACCTGAAAGACCAGCTCACACAGATGTGGGGGTGGCCATTGGGCCACACAAAAATCTTCTCATCACCTGCTGCTTTCCCCCAGTCTCTATATTCAATTCACACAAACCATGTGGGATGAGATTTTTATACCACCCAAAAGTGAGACGTGCCACGAGACAGGGCTGTTTGAGGGTTCTTGCAAGGCTCTTTTTCTTTGTTATTCCATCTAATATTGCTCTAAAACATTAAAGAAATAAGAGAGGAATTTTCACCAACCTTCTCTGCACCAGGGAGGGGGCACGCCAGGATCAACCAGGGAGTCCTTCTGCTGGGTGAAGGGCTCACTCCACTCAAACAGGGAATCTTCTGAAAGTTCCTCGAAGTAAAATCCCTTTCTGCTCCAGAAAAGAAAGAACCTAAGCTTCCTTACTGCCTAATTTTTGTATTACACTCCCATCAGCCCTTGCTCTTGACCAGTCAGCTGTGATTAATCACCCATGATTAGTGAACCAGGACACTCCACGAAACACCGATCAGTAGATGAGCATGTACAGATGACTTGGCCACCTCAGCAGCTAATCAGGGTTTCCTAAACTCCCTTCACCTGTCTCTCACCTGGCTCCCTCCTATCTCTTTCCACTACCCTCGCTTCCAGGGAAGCTCCTTCCTCTCCCGGCTGTGAAAAATCTGTATTCTGCCCTACCCACACCTTACGTGCTCCCTCATCTTCTCTTTTCACCCTCGGGCATCCTTGTTCCAATTAAAAACCCCAGATGGAGCAGCTGGAAGATGCCTAAACGTCCAAATGAACAGTGAGACACAGCAAAAAAGATATTTAAGGCTTCACAAGGAGGTGAACAGCAGAGAGGGAAGGAAGTGTGAGTGACAGAAACAGGGTAAGGCATGTTTGCCTAAAAATGAGGATAGCAGAGAGCTCCAAAAAACAGAGAATAAGCAGAAAAGAGGAAAAGAACCAAGCCCATTAACATTTGTCATTCCTTATCAAGAAGGTTTCAGGTGCGGTGAGTTCTCTTGTTGCAAGCTGCCCGTGGAGACACAGCACCATGTAAGCCTGTAGGAAAGAGCAGAAGCTGATGCTGACAAATATTTAAAATGCACTGAAATTCAACAGCTCTGGTTTCATTCCCCATAAATTTCCAGATATCCACAAAATTGAAGTGAGATGTGAATAAAATTCACTTTGTATTCCATAAAGAAGAAAGGAAAACTATACAATAAATACTGAAGTTTCAAAAGAAGTCTTCTTTCTGTTCAGGATGACTTAGAAAAAAATAAAATCACAGTAAGAAATTTCAAGGAGAGAGTAAATAATTTCATTTGAAGTCAATGTGTGCGCAAAACCACACTGAAATAACTTCATGGAATGGTTTGGGTGAACCTTAAAGTTCACCCAGTTTCACCCCCTGCCAGGGGCAGGGACACCTTCTACTATCCCAGGCTGCTCCAAGCCTTGGGCACTTCCAGGGATCCAGAGGCAGCCACAGCTTCTCTGGGCACCCTGTGCTAGGGCCTCCCCACCCTCATAGTCAAGGAATTTCTTTCTAATATCCCACCTAAATCTCTCTTATTTTAGTTTAAAACCATTTCCCCTTGTCCTATCACTGTCTGCCCATGCAAAAGTCAATCTCCCCCTTTTACATATGCCCTCTTTAGGCACAGCAAGGGGCTCTGAGGTCCTCATGTCTCTAATTCCCAAAGCTCAGGTGCAGCACCTTGCACTTCTTTCTTATCACCTTCACTAATTCATGAATAAATTTTAAAGCAACCATTAGAAAGTTTTTAAGAAAACAGTTCTCCAAAGGCCTTTCAAGAAAGATGATGAGGAAACTGTGCTGCAACAGCTCCAGCCTGAAAACCTGATGGAAACGTCTGCGCAACAAAATACAGAGACACATAGAGAAAAAGAAGTTCAGCTGGTGATAGCAGATCCCTGAAATCTCTGAGCAGGTTCAGAAGGGGTGAATCACTCTTAGCTTCACCCTTGGTCATGCTGCAATAGTTCTGCACTGTCAGGTGCACTGTGAGAGTCCACCATGGACTGGATTTCTTCCCCTGAGACATAACTTGCCTCTTCCAAGGAAATTTCAAGGTTCCTGTGAGATGTTGCAGACATCAGACACCTCAGGTGGGAATTTACAATATGCTTTTGGTGCTCAGTGCCTGATTGTCTGGTTTGGGGTAAGAAAGGTGAGACCAAGTGGTGCCTTTGTCTCTTTAGCTTTCTTTCACAAAAGTATGATTTGATTTCCTAGAAAAATCTGGGAATTTTCCGTAAGCCAATCTCCAAACACAGTCACAATGCAGACAGGGACGGTGCCACAGAGCAGCACCTCCCTTGTTTGCACAGTGCAATGTCAATTAAAAACCAACTTGTAGGATGGCCATGCTAGGAGTTACTCTTGTTTTGCTGCTGATGGGGAACAAAAACAAGCATTGTGGTAAAAGTGGCTCAATAAATTACGTGCAGCAGAGTCAATGCAGGTGTGCTTTCTTGGCAATGGAGCAGGCAAGGGACGCAAAAAGTGACTCCGAGGCAGGGAAATTTGAGACCAGTGGTGCTGCCTTGAGCAGAAAACTGATTATTTGGAATTAATGTTAATAAATCTAGCTCTCTTTTCCTATACCCACTTCCCCTTCTCCCAGCCCTGCCACAAAGACTCCCTGCATGCTGCTGGCCGATTACAGCATCCAGCACAGAACAACCCCCTTCCCCTTCCTTTGTGTCACCTATCTCCACTGATACAGAACCTCTGTGTCTCTTGCCGTGGCTGACATGCCAGCCAGAGCCAGCAATCTTCACTTGGCAGGAATTTCCATGTGAAAGGGATATTTCGAAGAAAGCCTGTGGGCCGGAGCCAAGGTAAAAGCTCCTCACTCTCTCCAGCAAATGCTGCTTTTCCAGTGTGAAAGTATTGAGCCACTCACTGCCCTCCGAACCGCTGTTCCCATGGATCTGTCCCAGGTTGGAGCCCGTCATCGTCGCAGCAGGAGGAGGAAGAGGGGTTTTCAGTGGGATGGGGATCGCCAACAGCACAGGCATTGTTTCTTCACAAAGGAAACAAACTTGAGCCCGAGGTTTCGGCCAGCAACACGTCCCTAACGCAAACAGCCCTCGGCTCTATTGCTGCAGGAAGGGTGACTGGGCCTGGCAGGGAGAGGAATAACCCCAGGCTAAGTCCAGGTCATTGAAAATGAGAAGCAAAGCGCACATTTTTAACAGCTACCCCCTGAAATGCACTGCCAGGGGGTGAAGCTGGGCGGTTTAGGGTTCGTCTAAATTTTTCAGATCAAGATTAGGGTGCCCTCCCTGCATCACAATTTATCACAGACCTGAGCGAGGCTTGTCGAGCTGCAAACACCCTTGCACGGAGTGAGCAATACAAAAGAATGAAGCTTTCTGGAGCCAGGGTTTCAGCGAGAATGAATTGACCGGTATCGGTGCCGCTGATAACACTTTCAGCTCGAGCCATGAGCTGGATTTGGTCTTGCCCACAGCGTCCCTCAGGAGGGGCAGCGGGCACTGGTGTCGGGAATGCCCTCACGCTGCAACTTTACCGGCGATCCCAAGCCCTCCCCAGCCACCTCAGCATCAAAACTCCTCTCTTGCCTTTCACCACGGCATGCTACTAGCGTCGCCATCAGCTTGCCAGCCGCCTCCTCAGCGCGCCCGAGCCCTGCTGCTCAAGGAACCACGGCTGTACCCCAGGGCAACCCCACGCAGGAGTTTGCCCTCAGACGCTAGGCCAGAGCTGTGGGGTTTCAGCCACTAAGTCTGACTGCCGCAGCCACCCGCTCCTTGCGGGACCGCAGTGCCTCCCCGCTTTACGTGAAGCGAGGCAGGAGAGGAGGGCAGAGCCCTGCCCGGCTCCCACAGGCTCCGCGCCGCCACAGAGCCACGGGGACCGGGCACACAGCGCCAGGTGCCGGGGCTGGCAGCCGCACGGGACCCCTCCCGCGCGGGCGGAGGACGGCACGGCCTCCACGACCGCTCCCGCGGCACTTGCCCGTGGATCCCGTCCCCCCCGCCCTGCCGCGGCCGGGCGGGCTCCCTGTCCTGCCTTTCCGGCCTTTCCCGCCTTTCCCCCGCGGGCAGCGCGCCGGCCGCGCCGCCACCGCGGGGCAACAGCGCCGCGGCGCGGGCGCCGAGCGCACTGCGGGCGGTGCCCGGTGCCGCTCCGGCCCGGCCGGGCCCTCCCCGACCCGGGCTCGCCGCTCCGGTTTCACGGCTCAGGTCACTGAACCTCGGCTGAGCGGAGGGGATGCTCACTCCCTTCTCCACGCCGCTCTCTCCGTGCCACCCCTCGCTTTGTCGTTCCCACTTAGAAGTTTCTTACCCCGGCTTTGACGCTGCCGCTGGAGTTTTGTAATCCCGCTTGTTTTACTTCAATTGAACTAGAGGACTCTGCTCTAGAGATTGCTGCCTGTAAAAGGAACGATGGTCACAGGCGCTCTGCGGGCTGTCAGTTCTGTCCTCGGAGTCAGTGTCTGTCATTGCTCTCTGCTGGTGGTCATGAGCTACGGGTGGCAGTGCACTGGCCCTGAAGGAGTCCCTCGGTTATGTGTAATATGTGTAATTCTGAGCTGTCTCCCTACTGACAATGTAACTGCGGGAAAATCAAAATCTCTCCGACAACATTTTTAGTGTTAGAGAATCAAGGCATTACTTTATGCTGGCCAGGATGCTGTTCTGGCCAGGATGTGCACCAGAAATCATTTGCATCCACGCATGGCCCGAGCTGTGCAGAGGAAATCATTCCATCACACTTCAATTTTACTAGATTTTTTGCACACTCATAGAGCCAAAACCCCTAGAAATTCTTTGGTTCACTGTTCATTGGCCCCAAGTTACACAGTTCTCAGTATCTGGTTTCCTATTTGTTATTGATCTCTTTGCCTTCGATGTTAATTAGGCTCTCATTCCTTGGTTCTCTTATCAGGTTTTTCCAGACGTGGTGACCCCGACCACGCCAGGGGTGTTGTTTGGAGCTGGTGGCCGTTGATGGTTGTTACCCTTTGTGTATCTCCTGTGCTACTCCCAGTCTGTTGAAACGTTCAGCTCATCAGGCCTTGAGTGCTGAAAAAGTCCTCCGAAAAGACACTTAAGATGCCCTTACCACGAGACAAAGGCAAACAAAACCCCTGACTTAAGTCAAATTAAAATATTTTCAACTCAGTATCATTTCCAACGCTACCACATAATACTAAGGGCCTCCTGCTTGTAGGGTTTTTCCTTACTGACAGGCTGGGGCGCACAGAGTGTCCCGCACGGAAACGCCGCTAGCACATCACACACACGGGGGTTTCCACCGGCCAGAGGGGAGGCAATCCCACAAATACTCTCTGCACAGCACTCAGGGACAACACACCCCATGGAGAAAGGCAAATTTCCCCACCGTGAGCCCTGGAAGCCCGTGCCCTGTGCCTATTCCTGCTCTGTACCCTCTACCTCCACCCTCTTCCCCCCGCCTCCCAGTTCCTGTGCACCCTGTCCCCTTCACCCCATCAGCCCCGGTAGTCACCAGAGGACCCCTTATCTCTGTGATGATCTCTGGAAATGCCTTCTGTCTCCAACAGCTCATCACCCTGCCCCTCACCTGCTGAGATCAGCTGCCTTCCTACTGGGAAAAAAGAATAAAAAATGAACCCTGGGAATAATGAGGAGTTCTGAGAGCTTTCAAGTTCCAAAAATAAATAAATAAAGGGAAGGAGGAAAGGAGAATTGCGTGCTTCTTTTGATTAATTCCCTTTCTTCCCACCCCCAAAGACCATGCAGTAAATAAAATGAAGTCCAGTCCTGACAGACACAAACCTTGACTGTCTGTTTATAGATGGTGTGAGTGCCAATATTCCAGCGGGACTGTGCAGAACGAATCTGTCAGGGAGTCAGAGCACATGTTACAGAGTGTGAAGGTACAGGCTTCACATTAAAAACAAATCCTTCAGAAAGTGCAGAATACCCTAAATCTACATCTGCCACGCTGGTTATTCCTGTTGCGTTCTTAAAATTCATCCCGAATTTTATTTTCCACATCTTGCAAGTGTTAGATCCGCAAAACAGCATTGTAAGTGCAGCAGTTGTGAAGTTCAGCTCTGAATAGCTACGTAGCTGAATACTGGCTGGAATTCTGATTTTTACCTCTGAATATTATCCCATCTTTTGGAAGCTGCCCAGTTTGAGAAAACCATCTCTTCTGCCTATGATCACTGATACCATCACATTTCAGGGTGATGTGAGGGTGACATTTTTTCACATCTGACTCAACCTAGCTCTAGCACCACCTTTTCCTAATTGCCTCAATTCCTCAGCACCAACTCCCTGTGCAGCTGCTTTTGCTTCTGTAGAGCCATCACCGTGTCCCCAAGAGCCACATTCGGTGCCACTGATGTCGTTGAAAATAATGTCAAGGAGCAGAAAGAAGCCTAGTAAATGGCTACTTTATTTTTATTTTTTTTAATCCTTTGTCACCATCACCACCTCCTGACAAAGGAAGCAGACTTGAGGAGGGTCTGTGCTGTGCTGTACAGCAATTTGCAGTGTAAATTTTGAGCAAGGTCTTCGGTCACACCAGAATTCAGCTATCTGTATTACCAGGCAAATACAACACAGAAACATGCCCAGTTCTGAGACATGCTTTAGTATCAGCTGGTGACCCCATTGATTTATTTTGTATTTTTCATAATGAGTTATAGCTACATTATAGAGTTGCCTGCACTAGATTACAGTTTGATTTTCCAAGTGCCATTTCTGTTACGTGAGGTTTTTATAAAAGGTTTCCTCACAACAAAAGCCACGCACTTATCATCTTAACAGAACAGTGTTGCAAGTTTGTATCTGCAGCTCAACAACAAATTAAAACAAATTTTTTATTTTCACCTACACACCCATGAACAGAGGTTAGAGCACAGCAAAACAGGCCAGTGTGCTCCCTCTGATCCCAATTTTCCCGGGAGGTGCAGGAGAAGAATACTGACTATTTCTCCTCTGCTCCTACACATCACCACTGCTGGAAGCTATCACCTCTCTCTGGTTGGACTTTGCCAATAAAAACAGAATAAAACATTTTAGCTCAGCGTTCCTGACGCACAGCTCTTCCTACAGGACTTTGCCTGAAAAATCTGTTTCCTCAGCAAACAGTTCATTCCCTTCCCATCCTTCAGCTGGAGCTAACACCAGTCAAAGGCATCAGCACGACTTTGCCAGGTCTGAGTAGTGTCTCTGCAGACTGTACAATGTCCTGACACAAAACAAAGCTTCAAAAATGTGGGGAAAAAAAAAAAAACAAGAAAAAAAAATCCTGCCATGCTCCTCCCACACGTTACGGATTCCAAACCTTGGCTCATATGTCAATTCAAAAGTATGAAAAAAAAGCCACAGGGAAGGAAGAGCTGGGAAATATCCTTTTCCCTGATTTCTCAAAATTAAGGTCCCATGTGCTTGCTGGAGTTTCTTGTCTGATTGCACATTCTCCTCATGTGTCTGTCTGTGACCAGCAGACCAAATTCCCCGGCCCCTGCATTTCCCCAGGGCTCAGAGGAGAGGGGACATCCCCTTGCCCCTAGGTAGGTCACTGTCCCCTCACAATTATTCTGCCACTTTGTTTCCTTCAGGACATTCAGAGTGACCAACACACTGAACAAGGAACTTAACCTGGGTGCAAACAGAAAACATCCCTTCTTCTGCTCAGGAAGCGGAACAGAGCTTCTTGTTTCATCCCAAATCCTTCCTTCAGGGAAATACAGAGCTAATGGTGCTGTCAGAGATGAATCACCAGCCCCCAGACAAAGTTTTGTGAATAACTCTTTGGGATGGCACAAAATTGGAAAAAGGAAGTGACTTGATCAATGTGAAACGTTATTTCAGCTGAAAAGGAAAAGGGATACTTCTCTCTGTACATTAAATAGGAGTACATTAAATGCATACGAGTGCTACATTTGCCACAAGCAAGGCAGCAATGCCCAGCATTGCTCCAAGAGACAACTTCCTTCCCCTTCACCTCACATTTTGGGATACACAAGAGGACTTAAAATGGGAATAAAAAAAAAAAGAGAAAGAAAAAGAAGGAAAGAAGGATCCTAACGAGCTTGCAATATTCAACCTGGCATTGTTCTTTGCGGATATTTCCTAGTGTGCACTCAGTAGTTGAGAAAATACTGACAAGATATTCTCTCAAGAGGTCAAAACAGCTTCACTGGCACTTTAGAAAAATCAAGGAAGTTTGGCAAAGGGTTTACCACAACATCCAGTCTACATAAAACACTTCTCAGAGCATTAACTTGGCCCACTCAACTTAGCAAACTGTAAGCCCATTTGACGATAAGTTACTCAAAATGCTCCAAGAAGGGGGAATTTTAAGAGGAAGAAAGAGAGAGAGACAGGAAGACAGAAAAGACATAGAAAAACACACAGGCCACATACACACTCAAAGAATGCAAGAATTTGAAATTAAAACATCCTGAATACCATTCAGGTACACACAATTCATCAGATAACTTTTACCTGCAGAGGTCAAGCTACATCACAAAAAAAACAGTTACAAACAGAAATCCAGTACAACAGCCCTTCACTTCTGACCTGGGATCTGTAGCCATACTTTTCCAGCTGAATTTTACTTCTGTTTAAAAAGTGGAATACTACAAAAAGCATATCTACAGACAGTAGATCCAAGATTTTCCAGGTTAAAAATAGCTATTGAAGGTGTTTTGATTAAACGTCTTTGTTTAAACTTTTGTTTAAACAATCACCGGGACTGGGAGAAGGGGAACAACCTTCCAGCAGCACCATCTTCCTTTTGCACACTGAAAATGTTAGGGATTTTCCAATATGGACTGTGTTACTGTCTTGTGGGGACCCTGAGAGCAGAAGGAATCTGTAAGTGAAGTGAGGAATTCAGAAGTTCAAAGTGAAAAGGGTGAAAACTAAAAGATAAAAGAAGTAAAACTAATTTTAAGCCCATTCCCTAATTTGCAATGCTCTAGTTGCTGTGAGCAGATACGGAAATACAAAGCCTCTGATCCTCTCCAGCCCTGCCCAGGATGCAGGAGGCCAAGGGAAGCACACAGGAAGGTAGAACATGTGCCTTCTGATGAAAAGTCCAGATTTAGGGCACTCCAAGTGAATTAGACACAACGAACTGTCCCAGGTAACTGCACCACCTCCATACAACTGAAACACGGCACAGTTACTAATTAAACTCACACATTTATGGAATGCTTATGGCTTCCAGGACATGAGAAATCACAGCTGACATCATACAAGCAAGAGGCAGGACACTTTTGCTCAGCAGCTCCCCACATGTGGAGTCCCAAGTCTCAGAAACACATTTTAGGACAAGCAGACATTTTCACCTCTTCCCAGGTCCCATGGAGGACAGGGTGGGTGGTCTTTTCCAAAGGCTGCAGAGCCGTCTCCTTGTGTCACAGGACCACTGGGAAGGGCTCATCCACACCCCAGCTTCTCCCCATGGAACCCACAGCCAGATATTTTCCATGGCAGAGTTTAAAAAAGTCCTATCCATCGTGATTAGCAGTGTCAGCCTGCTGCCAAAGTTTGTCAGCTATAGCCTGGAAGCATCCAACTTTTTTAGGTTGGAATCCAAACCCTCTGCTCCATATGTAAAAGCTGTAGGGGAAACAGCGCTTGCACTCGTAGTGCAAAACTTCTTGTGGGTGGTTCTCTCCCCGATGCAAAAACTCTTAACAGCATTTGAATTAGGATGTTTTTAACATGTTCATTTTATCATCTAGTGGTTTTATTGTCACCACTGACAGTGCCCCTGTTTCCCAGCCAGCTGTGAAGGGCTGGCATCCTGGGCTGAAGCAGCAGCTGCCTTGCCAGTGACAAACCAACCCTCCTGGCCTCCTACAAAACCTGGCAGATCCATACCACAATCCCAGTCTGGGTCAATAACGTGGAAGATAAACCAGCACTGAAATTCAGCTCACCTGGGGAAGAATCTGCCCTTCTGTTGCTCTGAAAGCCTTTGTCCTTGCTGTTAACCCCTCACGGAGCTCGAGGTAAATTGTGATGCTCTCCGGCCTCCAGCAGAGTCCTTGCCTGTTACATCTGGGGAAAGCAGCTGCTGGTGACAGCTGGAAGGAGACTTTTATGATTATTACAGTAGCTGCAAAGTCATCTGTGCCGTTGTAGCACTCGGATACTTACCAGTTTCTGTCACCAACACAAGTTCTAATGCAGTAATGGGTCCGCAGGCAGCCAGGGGAGCCCAGCCATGCTTCAAGAGAGGGGCAGCTGCAAGGGGCTGGCAACCCCCTGGAAGATGCAGGAGACATTGCTGGGAGCTCACGGTTTGGTCACTGTCAAGATGCCACAGATGTGACAAAAAGGACAATTGAATTGTAAAGTGAAAACACTGAGATCCTTTCAGTGCCGTGAGATGTATTTCTAACGGCGGCATTTAAGAGACTTTGTGTCTCGTAAGATGATGTTTCTAATTTCAGAGCAAAGAAAGGACTGCTCATCTGAGCCTTTCAGATGCACATCAGCCAGCAAGTAATTGAAGACAAAGTGTTTTTCTGTAATAAACCTTCATAATGAAGCACCAGAGGAAAATCCTAAAGTTCAACTCAATACATCACGCTAATCTGCAGAATGGGATTTTCCTGCCACTAATCTTGTTAGAGCTGGGGCACTGTGCAAATATATCTAAACACATAATTACTGAAGAGATATTAAACGGATCGATTTATTTCAATAAAAAATGCAAACTTTGAGGAGAATTCATTAATACTCAAAATCCAGCCAGGCAATAAATAACACTAATGAACTGAGAAAAAGGAATAGATGAACAAGCACTGACATGATGTCTTATGCTTATTGCTGTTAAAGAGGAGCTGACAATTACTCCATTTGAAATATAAATCCTGCAAGGGAAATGCTAGAAAGTGAGTGAAAGACTTGTTAAAAATATGTATGTACATATATATACACACATTTTAAGAAGGCATTAGGATGAAAACTAATTTGATTTCATCCTAAGAAGGCCGTATTACGATTTTCATCACCCTTAAGCTGTGTTTACATTAGCAAACAGTGCTGTGCACCAGGAGCATGAAACAGCTGTTGCTGAGATGCTGCCAGCACAGCATCTCTAAACGTGTTGGGGGTCTGCTGCCAGCCAGCTCCAGGGTGGTCCTGCAGCCTGAGTGCCTCACAGAGAGCAGGCTACCCTGGCCACAGGGCTGCAGCTTCTCCCTGGTCCATTTTGCCCCAAGGCAACTCCAGGGTCAACGCTCTGTAACGGGAATCGGATCACAGCGGTCGCGGGTGCGGCAGCAAACACAGCATTTCCTCAAAAGCAGCCTCCTGACTGGCACTAAACGTTTCCTGCAGCAGAAGCACTCAGGGCACTGTAAAGGGCTCACCCAAGGACAAAAGAGCCAGACACAAGAGAGACCTCAGTGCAACACTCACCCACACAACCCAAATGACCCAGTGATAACCAGGCGTATCTAAAACAGCCTTTTCAGTAAGGGCTGTGAGAGCTTGTCGAGACAGAACCCAAGATCATGTTTTTCCTTGTGCTTGGGAGGTTCTGCAATTTGCCAAGAGGAAAAAAATCAAAACATTTGGTTTGGTATTCTGGAATTATAACACAGTATTCAAACAGCACACTTGGAGTTATCCAGGTTGCTTCAGAGGACACTTGCAGCGATTTTCTACAGGCTCCTGAAACAGAAGAAAGACACTGAAGGGACTGAGGTGTGTCCAGAGAAGGGGACAGAGCTGGGGAAGGGTCTGGGGCACAAGTCTGATGTGGACCAGCTGCTGAAGTATCTGGGGTTGTTTAGCCAAAAGGCTCAGGGGGACATGATCACTCTCCACAGCTACCTTAAAGGAGGGTGCAGAGAGGTCAGGGATCATCCTCTTTTCCCAGGGAACAAGACAGGAAGAGATGAAATGGTCTCAAGTTGTGCCAGGGGAGGCTTAGATTAAATATGAAGAATTTCTTCACTGCAATTTCTTCACTGCAAGGCACTGGAACAGGCTGCTCAGGGAACTGATGGAATCGCCAGCCCTGGAAGTGTCCAACAAAGTGTGGATGTGGCACCTGCAAGTTTTACTCAGTCCCACAGTTCTTAGGGCAAAGGAGGTGCTGCCATCTCTGCTGGTGGAAGATCCCCAGTTTATTCACTCATTCCTTACCTGACAGGTGCTCCTGTCCATTATTTGGGACAACAGACCTCAGCAGCTGAGGAGGAAGAAAGCTCAGGTACCAAAGATGAGCCTGTTTTGTTAAATCACGGTCAAGTTATTAAAAATCACCATTTCCTTTCGATAGTCTCATGAGGGAAAACGCTGGCAAGGCACCCAAACCTCATTCACATGAGCAGCTCAGGCTTTTACTGGTTATAAAATGAGTTATTTATGGCAGCATGTACAACATGATGTTATTTCCCTTGCAATTGACGCTCTCAGAGGTGGCCGTGCAGGAATTACACATCCCTTGCTCCTTCCAGCAGATGCCTCTCTGCACAAACACCACTTGCACAAAAATCTCTGCTTTGTTCTAAGCCACATCTCTAAAGAGTTTCTGTAAAGGCAGTTACTACTGGCAAAAAGTCCAATAAATGTTGCATCTTTGTCATTTCTTTAAGCATATCCTGGAAAGATAGGAGGTTTCTTAGTTTTCATTCTGCTGAGGGATCCCCTTCAAGCTCTCCTTTAGATAAAGGCAAGGAGGAACCTGGCAATTTCAGGGCATTTTGCTGCCAGCAAGGAGTGGGATAAAAGCAGCCTGCTCTGCAGTCTCCTCGGGACTGCAGCTCCCGACAAGTGATGAATCTGCCACCAGATGTCACCCAGAGGCCACTCCTGTCGCCTGCTGAGACTCCAGCCAGCCCCTGGATTTCCTGCAGGCAGCAGGGACGGCCACAGCACTGTCATCACTCCTGCAGCTGCTCCCACACTTAACTTCAGATTTCTGCTTTGTGCCCTCAAAAAAGAAAAGAAACTTCCAAGCTGCAGTACGGCTCCAAAACGCTTTGAAAACCGAAGTACATTGCAAGAGCTAAAAGCAAAATGCCACGGTTGTTGATATCTTTACTGGAGGCCTGTATTTCTCCTTGTACAGAATTTTATCACCTTGCAGAATTCACCTTTATCTAACTCTTAGGGGAAAAAGAACAAGCTACTGAGACAGATAATGGATTGCAAGAAAACAGCAAGCACTGCAGGAAGAAGCAGAAGTACCTTGTGACAAGGGAGCATGAAAGATTTTCTGTCATAATAAAGACAATTACAAGAAAAAAAGCAGAATAAAAAATGATCAAGTCTAAACAGATGGAGACTATGAGACACCTTTTAAAAATTCCTGAATACACTTAAAAACTTGATTTCAGGGGGAGCATCCAAGGAAAGCACAGAGGGACACAATTTCCACTGTTTAACATTGAGAAAGTTCCACATGCTCTGCTACAAATCAGAATTTTGCTTTTTATCAAATTATTCACCAGAGAGAGATCTAGAAAGCACAAATTTAGCATTGCAGCTTCAGTGGTAGTGATAGACATAAGAAACTGTTATTGAAAATATCTGTCGTGATAGGAAACAGAGGAAAATGGGTAACAGTTCTGAAGAAATTTTACTTAATTTTTTCAATCCCCTAAATACAACTAAAACGTCCAGTGCTTCCAAGAGTGTATCAACAATTAATTACTTCAGCTCTGAAAAGCAGCATCTAAAAAGAGGGATGAAATCTCTCCTATAAATATTTCAACTTTTTGAAACTTGTCCAGCTCCATTTAAACAAGTCCAGAAACAACTTCAGCTCCATTTAAACAAGTCCTAACTTTTCCCTTAAAGTCAAGGTTAAGCTAAAAGTACCTTCTCACATTTGCCACACAGTCAATGTTTTTCTACTCTTCAACAATTCTGCCTATGTCAATGATTTGAAATTTGAATTTGGAACACTCGGTAAGGATATTTATTCTAAAAATAAATCAGAATTTAAAAAAAAAAGAAAAGAAAAATTAGAAAAATTAGAAGCCACAACTCAGCTGTTTATTGAGAAAGAACATCCCAACACAGTATCTGAACTTTTGCTTAGAAAAGAAATTACTTTAAGGAGAAAGCAAGATTCAGACTGTTCATAAAAATCAGTTCTGTGCATACCTGAACCTTCTTGTTTCCTCTCACCCAGCCATACTTTACCATGACAAACCTGGGAACAGGTTTTGGTTCTGCTAAGTCATGGGGAATGTTTATGTTTTCAGAACTTTAAATAGTGAAGCCAGAAAGTTAAAACAAAACTCCCAAACAATCCAAACAAGATGCAGAAAAACAAGTTTTCACCTCATTTCATCTCTAATCCCCTATAAATAAATAGAGTAAAAAAAAAAAAAAATCAAGTTTTACAGTGGCAATAATTTCAGTTATTAAGTAGTAATTGGATACTTTTTTTAGCATGACCTATCATTGTAACCACCCAGTGGTAACAAATGGACTTTCAGTACCTGTAATAAAGCAGCACAGAGTAAACAAAATACTTATTTTGAGAAAACATACAGAAATCACAACTATTATATTAAGAACTCTGTTGCAATTACATACAAACTAACTATCAGAGCATTTGGTTCATACAGTGCTGCTGCAAGTTTTGAAATCAAGTTCTTGATCCAAGACAGTCAGTGCTAGAAATGGGCAACCATCTCAAGCCTGTCTGCTTGGGGACACAGACAGAACAATTTGTGTGTATTGATGAAAAAACTGGAACCATAAGGTAAAAGGACAGGAAGCAATCAATGCAAAGAAGGTAAAAAAAGACTTCAACAATGCCAAGTTCCCTGCACTGTCCCATTAAACCACGTTTAGAACACCCACAGCAGCTGCCTCCATTCACAGTGTCTTGGTTTGGGTATTCTGCTGGTTTTCTTGGGACTCAGATGTCCACTTAGACACTTACCCCTCCCAAATTTCAAAAGCCAGATGCAATGATTTCCTGCTACAGCTCAGGTGAGAATTTCAACTGGTGTCCTGAAGAGAATTTGCAGTTTGTCAACCTCCAATTACACGCTGCTGCCAATCCATATTTAAACGAAACCATGAATAAAAACTCCACTCTACTGACAGTGCAAAGCCTGAAGGAATACCCATGAAAGATTTGTCAGCGCTTGGAAAGTGCCCACGAGCATCTGTGTTAACCTGTGCTAATACCCTGTCCCTCAGCTTGCCACTCAGCAGATCTCACTGAGAGCAGAGAAACTGCACGGCAGCAACAATCCAGCCCCTCACCCAGCTGTGACAAACTGCTCAGAACTTCTGAGGTTCAAACACAGTCAGTTCATTGCCATCGTAGAACTCTCTCAGCTGGTTTGACTCATATTTTATGGAAGGTTCTTCAATTTGCATCCCAGGCTCCAGAGCGTTCTGTCCTACTATTTTAAGGTTCACCAGTTTTATTTTCCAGGTGTTATTCCTCACAGGGCAGCTGATGAGCCCAAAGATCTGCTCAAAGACACCCAAACAAGAGTTGTCTCTGTGCACTGTGCCAGCCACTGCCACCAGCACCAGCCCATGAGGGGACATGGCACATTTCAGGCCACTGGAATGCAAATTCGGGTTGAAGAGGAGACATTCTTCTTTAACCAAGGACAGCAGGCGCAGGCTCACCATGTCTGCACCCACGTATTGTTCCACGTTTTTCTCCAAGGTGTTGTAACAGAACTTCAGTTTGGCATCCTCCCAAAAATGCTGTGGTCCCCATGTCTCTTCAGATTTTACTCTCAAAGGGTGTTGAGAGTTCAGGAGTTCAAAGTACCACTGGCAGAATTCTCCTCCTAGACCACCAACATCATCTTGTGGTGACTTCTGTCCATTTCCGTGACTCTGCAGTCAAACAATTTTTTTTCTTAGAACTGTTTAGCAAGATTATCACTTAAAAAAACATCAAATCATGCACATACTTGTATTTTAAGTGTTACGTACAACCTTTTAAATGTTCTGAGCTAGACTGCCTGAAGAGAAACACCAAAGTAAAATCTCATTTCTTTTTACAAACATGATTATCTAATGTAGAGAACTAGGACAGGTTCCTTGAATTATACCTAGAAAGTGCTTCAGTGGCTTGGGCTCTTCAGAAACAAGGAGGAAAATCCTGGTTCTACGGAAAAAGGGCGGGGGAAGAATGTAAAGTGACATTTTTTGGAACTAAATGTTCAGTGGCTTTGTAGGACTTCTCAGTATTTATGACTTGACAGCAAGACATGTTTTAGAAGTAAATCAGATGTCAAGTTTGCTAACACCAAAGTCTAGTAAGTATTAAACTGTGTCATAAGTATTAAGTAATTAAGCGTGAAAGGTTTGGAGAATTCTGTATAGAAATGCTGCATTTGTTTCATCACAAGCTGAAATTAATTTCCAATTCTGTTACATAGGTTCAGGTTTCCCATTTCTTCAAAACGGTGAAGAAAGAAGAGACAAGAATTAAGAGAAAACAAACACAAAGAAAGATGCATGTGATAAATCAACTGACTTTCTTTTAAATTTATGAATGTGTTTTAAGTACTTCAATTACATACCATCAACCAGAGAACTTTGCTAAGAGAAACCTTTTTTTTTTTCTCGATCTATGCACACAGAAAAGTGTTCTGAAAACAATTCTCATCTAAATCCTAACTGTCATCAGTTAATCCCTGGGTGAAAGCTCAGTGCAATGGGTTCTCAGCAGGGACAGAGCTCTCTCAGCCCAGGAGGTGGGGCTGCTGCCCATGAGGGCTCTGAACTACAGCAAGGTGGCCAATTCGAACCACAAATAAACCCCTTAAAGTTCATTACACCACTTTGCTAAAGGGCAAAGATTTTAACTACAAAATAACCTGTTATTGCCAAAACACGTTTCCTTACGCTGTATTAAGTGTTACAAATGCCAAGGGGAAAAAAATGGCACCGACTTGTTGCTGCTGGAAACTGCATACTTTATCAATACATAAACTCAGTAAAATCACAGGGGCCTCTGCAGGATTTCTGTGCCATGTATACTGTTTTCAGTTGTCCCCGAACCCACGGAACTATCTGGGACTATCTTCTATTTGAGCTTAGAGGACAATTTAAAAATTCAAAGCACGGAGAAGACCCCACGCATTAGAGTTCAAACACCGTGAAAAACAGCCCCGACACCTTCAGATACTGTAATTTAAAAACCAACCAGGCAAACCCAACGAAAACCAAACCAACCAGAAGGTCTGGGACCTTCTTAGAGGCGCAGAGCCACATGTGCTCTGCGGAAGCAATGCCGAGCACCCCGAGGATGCGCTTTCCTGCAGCAGCACTCACCCGTGCCGGAGGTTTCCTGTGCCCAGGCTCGGAGGCTCGTGGCGTGAGCTGCCCGCTCCAGAGCTGCCTCACCCGCTCGATGAGGAGGTGTTTCTCCGAGGAAGGAGGCACTGCAATTCCCTGCGCCGCCAAGTACTTGAAGATGATCTCTCTGCAGACCTTCCTGCGCCGCAGGAGTTCTTCCACGTTTTGGCTGTACACCAGAATGGCATGAATGGCCTCTGCAAAGAAAGAAACTGAAGTCAGAGTTACCTTCTTTCACAACAAAACCCCGAACCTAAGCCGTTCCTTAAACGCCTGACCTCCAAACACAGTACGAGGCAAGGCGACAGGACACGAAGAGACTGAAAGTCTGTCTGTAAACTGAAATCTGGCCTCATCGTATCAGACACAGAGTACACCCAAAGGCTTGCAAATATGCTTCTTGGACAAGAATTCCAGCGAAGTGTTTCAGCAATGAACAGGAGTTTGTGAAAGTGAGGTTCCGCCTCCTTCCTGAAGCCTGCTGGAAATGGAATTAAACCTGATTTGTTTCCACACTAATGTGATTACAACTCCCATGCTCAGAAGAAAACGCATCCTAGCACAACAACAGTGCACTGGATGGCAACAATAAAAAAAATTCAGCTACAAGGCTTACATTCACTTTTAAAGCAGTTGCAGCAGACCCTTCCCACCTGAACTGAGGCTAGTACTTAACACGGGACCTATAAAACCCCCTAAATCTAACCAGAAATAAATAGCTCAAGTAAAACACAAAAATCTTTTAATGTAACCTACAACCACCGCAAAAAGTAGGGAAAAAAAGGTAAGGAAAATAAAAAAACTACAGGCAAAAGACCATTTAAAGAAATGTGTTGGGCAAATCTTACAGATTTTAGTTACATGACATGAAACGTGCTCAAGGCTTTAGAATGAGCATGTATCAGGGCAACAAACCCAGCGCCTCAGGTAACTCACATCAATGAAACAAACCTCATCGAAGTGATGGGGGATGCTCACAACTGGAAGTCTCCTGCAAATAAAGTGAGTTCATCGTAGATTCGTATTTCACCTTTTCAAAACCTGAAAGCAAATGTGACTGACGCCAACAGCAAGAGACTCTTGAGCTTTCAATACTTTAACCGCTAAGGGCACAGCCGCGCTCGCAGCTCACTGCAGGGGTCTGAGAGGAGGAAGACGCGCGTAGAGCCGATGATCTGCTACGAGCCCGACGCCACCGCAACTTCCTCGGCCCGAACACCCCCAAGCTCCGAGCAGCCAAGGCCCGGAGCTGCTGGGCGGTGCAGGAGAAGGCTCCCGCCAGCGACCCC
>WAAG01032225.1:9544-38289 GCA_013390105.1 Tichodroma muraria | reverse complement strand
ACCCCCCCGCGAAAGAAATAAAAGTCCCTTTTTTTTTTTTTTTTTTTTCCCCCTGCAAGCATTTTGGTCCAAAACACTCAGAAAAGCACATACAAATGATTGTTAGTGTGGGGGATGCGAGACTCTCATATGCAGTCAGATTCATTTTCTGCACTGTTCCAAAAAAATTGGCATCAAGGCAGAACACCAGCCTAAGGGATGGTAGTTCCACAACAATTCTCTTTTCCAAACAACAGCCTGGATTTATATCAAGAAATACTCCCACTTTAAATGCACATATGCTGCCCTTTGAGTAACTGAGTTTTTGCTTAATCAAAAAAAGCAGAGTTTTTGGAGCCGTCATTGCAGAGGAGAAGCAGCACAGTGCAGCAGAGGGTTGGGCTGCTGGAGCCCTGCATGAAGTCCCTCTCTCTATGGAGGGCATCTTTAGCAGAACACAGTAACCCAAGCACTGCTTGACTTCTGTATTTTGGCATCTCTAACACCTCTTTTTTTTTACTCCCCTTTTAAATTCAGCCTGCAGGATACAGTCTTTTAAGAAACCATGCACAAGCTTGCCTCTTTTCGTGCCAGCACAGCCTTTCCTTCCCTTCCTCTTCTCTCTTCCCTTTTCTCATTACTCTTTTCAAGGTCTAATAGAAAACACTATTCAGATACTTAAAGGTTACAGTTAACTTTTAGTTCAGCAGTACTCAAAAGACAGCATTTTTGCTAAAAGGAAAGAAAATAAACAGGGTATCCTGTGATGTTTAAAAGGACAGCAGCAGAATTCTGTGAGACCTTACTGAAGGTTTTCTCCTCTGTTTGTACAAGTACTCCCTAATTATCTCAGGAAACTAATAGCTAGATTAAATAGGTTTTAAATAGGTTTAAATTTTGTCTTAAATATATTAGGGAAGAGCGCACCTCTGCAGTGTAGTGAGAGCAGTAACTCCAGGAGAGGCAAGATGACAAATAGCAAGTGAATCTCAAGTTGTTCACAACCTAAATATCTCTCCTCAGCTCAAAGCAACAAAGCTCTCCAATTATTTTTATCTATGCAAGGTGAAATCAAATGACATTACAACACAAATCTCACTAATACCTTAGGCAGGGCCAATGTTTAATGGCATGGATTACTTATAAAACTACTCCAACAGACTTCAATGTGGTCTTGACTGTTTAAAAGCTGACAGTGATTTTAAGGGACAAGTTCCATCCTTGTTCTGCCCTAATTATTTCAACATATTAGCACCTGAGGAATACTTGACTCAACCCCTACCCTTCCTCCCACTTTAAATTCATGATTTATGCACAGGCCAACCAGGATTATATGACAAACATGACGGATCGCTTCTTTCCCACTATAAGAGAGCCATGAGAGCCATTAAAAATAAAATGAGAATTCAGTTAGTTATTGACAGAAGCATTGGGAGGGAGCAGGAAGCTAAATGACTTGCTGCAAAATGAAATTGTGGAAACTAGAAAGTCAATCAAAACACTGCCTCAGGTCATCTTATCTGTCCTCCAACCAAAGCAGAGCATCTCTGCCCCAAGACCTCTCCAAATGGGCAGATGGCTTTGGCATCAGAAACCAATCCGTAATACAGAAAATTATTTTGCTGTCTCCTAAATCTCCTGTTCCAAAGTTTTGCAAACATCCATACAAGCATCAGTATCTAAAGAGCTTAGTCACTGCGAGGTATGCCCATCTTGTGCTACTTTCTGCACTCCTGTCACGCCAGCCACACAGTTGCAATGAATCTCTCGGATTTTCTCACTGTCTGGGAGGTTATTTGACAATATGCACGAACTAGCACCTAGCACATTCCCCGCTCCCCCTTTTGTACTCACAGAGAGCAAGGCTTGCACTCAAACTGCTGGTCCTGTCCTTAAAAAAAGGCAATAAGCCTTAACATGAGAAATGGAATCAATCAAGATCCCCGGTATTATAATTTCCTGTTTAGCTACATTTTACATAAAAATGAGAAAATGCCAACAAACCTATGCCACCCACAAAAAACCCAGCTGCAAATACACCTCTCTGGGACACAGCACAAAACTTAGAGCAAGTGTCTCAATTTGCCAGTTGATGGATGGATGCCAGCTTGGCTCTCCCTGCGAGGACCCAACCAAGGCAGCTCCAGAGCTGAAACCAGGAGCTCTCTCTACAGCTTGCACTAGAGAGCCACCACACTCCAGCTCAGGCTGTGAGCAACACCTACCACCCGCAGCTGGGTCTGGGAAGATGGGGAGCGCACAGCACAGATCAGCCAACAGAGAAAAGCTCTTTCACAGCAGGGTGACATATGGGGGTTGTTTGCTTGCAGATGCCTTTCTCCCCTTGCTTGTTTGGGAAGTGACTCCACAGCTCCTCCCTGAAGAGCCACCTTGAGCCATCCATCTCTTGTTTCAGCAAGAACTTCAGAACTTCAGCTGTCTAACCAGATTCCAACTTCAGGCTACAAAAATCCCTGTCCTCTCATAGCTCATCTCTGAAGCAAAAAGGAAAGTTAAGCTGAGAAGTAAGCAAGGCTGGCCCAGCTCTGGCTCTTCCTGGTTCCCCATATCTCACCAGTCCTTGGGTTCCCCTGTACATGAGGTTGGGTGACACCCAAGCATCCCAGTTCTGGCAGCAACAGATCTGGGATAGGCAATTTAACACAGTTCAGGGCCACACGTGTGATGCTCATAAAACCAAATTGCAAGGATGTGATTCTGGCTTCATTAAGAAGACAATAATTGGCATCATACTCAATTTCATGAGGAACAGGACTAAAATACAATAAAACACTGCAGAGTATGACCATGAGACCACCTTAATCCTAAATTTCCTTTCAGAAACTGGACACTAATAAGAAATGGAGGAAGAAAGTAAAAGATCTAAGGAAATTCAATAGACCCACTTCCTGGAATTAATAGTGAGTGCTGCCTTTTCTTTGCTTCCAGCAACTGGCATTTTGGAGAATTCCTGATTCAGAATAAACACATACACTGAATTTAGGTCTTTGTGGGACAAGACGAAGGGTCCCCTAGCTCATCTGTTTTCTTTCACAGCAGTCACTGAGTGATTTTCAGCTTTTTGTCCCTTTTTGTGTGTCTGTATTCCAGTTTCTGAAAGCCAAAATTTAATCTGATTAATACAATAGTATATATATTTCTGAGGTACAGTTTTAATCCACCTCCTGATATAGTGTAATATGGCTTGAAAATGCTAGCATGCATTGTCACAAGTCTTTCTAAATCCAACAAACGTAATAAATTTGAAAAACATACAAATGTGTTTTGCTATTTACGCTTGTTTTGTTCAAGATACATACATATAGAAAGATGAAAACAGAATTTAAAAAGAAGAGCATCACAAAATTTATATTATTTAAATGCAAAATCCCTTGCCATGGATTCTTTGCTTGTTCTCACCAACTTCTATATCAGTATTTCCCAGAAGAATTCCCAGGCTACACTTTCAAATTATCACTTCATATCCAGAGCCTTCTATCCCAAGCTAACAAAATCACTACTATAAAACTTCTCTTTTTACAGCCAAGATGGGAAACATTCTATTAGATTATCTGTTCCCTCCCTTGTAAAATAAAGAGGAAAATGCCATTCCAGGAAACAAAATTGTTAAAAAAAGACCAACCAAAGGCAACAACGCCTGCATGCACTGTTGTTCTTCCCCTCTGAGTCAGTAGTAAAGAGGAAGGAAGGAAGAAACACAGATAAAATAAATGCAAGGAGGTGTGGATGCAGCATGTTTATCCCACTCGAAGAAGAGAAGCTGTGAAACACCATCCCTTGCATACGGACACCCTAACACCGCCTGGGTGTTTACAAACACTTTGAGCAAACCAAACAGGGAGTTTCATTGTCCCCACTGCACTCATGTCACCCTCTCCCCAGCACTGCAATTCCAGTGAGAGCCCTGCCAGAGGACACACAGTGCCAGTTACACAAGAGAAGCGCAGAAGCAAATATGCAGCAGAGGGGAGGAAAAAAATTAAAAATATCAGCTCAGCTGCACACTCTCTTGCTGCTCTCAGAACAGCCTCCAAGTCAGGCTTTGGTGAGGACTAACTTTAAAGGGCACTGAAAGATACTGACAGACTTGAAGCGAGCAGGACCCCTCTGTGTGCACATATTTCATTGCCACCAGCACGAAATGAGACATCTGCAGTCCACCAGCAATTGCAGAAGTAATTTAGTTATAGAAGGGGTAAAACCTTCTGATGTCACACAATATTGAAAAAATATCTGTTATGTTGCACTAATATCTTAGCACTGTTCAAGTAAAGATCCAAACTACACTTCACAAACAACAAGGAACAGGGAAACAAATAAAAAGCCACACTAAAATGAAACTCTGCTGGATCACAAAGTTTCTACAAAGTTTAAAATAGAGGCACTTCTTGTATTTACGGTAAAAGTGAAAAATATCACAGCAGTAGTTTGGAAGTTGAAATAAAACATCAGACTGTCCAGCCAAGAATTTTGAAGATAATAACTCATAACGTGACTTAGAAAAGAAACCTGGACCAACTGCACACAGGCAGGACTGAGAGTCAATTGGATTCAAACCTCCTCCATTTCCCTGAAAGAGGGGAGGAATAGCGGTGTCAAAACAACGAAGCCACACGACAGCACACCAACTCCCCCAAAGCCACCCTAAAACACACCTCGCATTTATTTTGTCCTCAGGAGCCCGGCTCTCGCAGGCTCTGCAGCGCCTAACGACAGCAATTCAAAATCCATCTTATTTTCCACTCCTATCCAGCGAGGGAGACAAGCGAGACAGGGCTGCCCGCCGGCTCGGGACCGCGCAGCTTCGGGGCGCCCGGAGCATCCCGGAGTTGCGGGAGTTTCCCGGGGGCTGCGGGACGCGAAGCGCGGCCAGGGGGACTCATCTCCACGGGATGAGACCATTTAGCGGGTTACGGTTTTCCCCCCACACCTTTCCCGTCCCTCCGCCCCTCCTTTTTCAGCAGGACCAGGGAACGACAGCGCGGTCCCTTCCCGGCAGCGCTGCTCCCCGCTGAGCAACACACAGTGCGGGGAAAGGGCATCGGGAGATGGGGGCCTGGGAGGGAGGAGGTAACAGGACAAGGAAAACCACACAAAAAAGAGAAGAGGAGCGCAGAACTCACCTGGTTTGGGATTTTTCCTCCCTCTCCACGACCATAAAACGAGGCGGGAGCCAGGGGCCGGTCAGCGGCGATGGGAAGAAGCGGCAGCCCCGGGCCGCCGCACGCCGGGGAGGGCGGGCTGGGCGCTGCAGCCCCCGCACGCCGGGGTAGGTGCTGACCCCGGAGATGAGCGCGCGGCAGCCCACTTCCACTGGGATGGGTGCTGGCCACCCTCCCGGCGCAGGGCAGCTCCCCGGGATGGGTGCAGCGGGGTTGGGCGTAAAGCAGTCCCGCTCGAGGATGGATGTTCAGACCCCACCGCCCGTGCAGTGCAGCGCAGCTCTCTGGAACGGTGCCGAGCCACCCTGGGGCCAGGACGCCCGGGACAGAAGCTGCAGCGCTCAGCGCAAGGCNCGGCACCGGCCGAGCACAATGAGCGGCGGCGCGCGGCGCGCCCCCGCGGCCCCCGCTGGGCAATGACATCACCCCTCTCGCCCGCCGGGGCGGGGCCACTGCCCGCGCCGCCGCCTCGCCATTGGCTGACGCCCCTTAGCAGCGGGGGCTTCTGAGGTTTGTAGTTTCTTTACGGCGGCCATAGTGCGGCAGCGTGTAGGGCATGGACTCCATTTCCCGGCAGATCCCGCGCCGCGTGGGCGCGGTGGGGAGCGGGGTGGGGAAGGAGGCGGTGGCAGCCGCCATGTTGATGGCGTGGGACGCTTAGCTCTGGAGGAGCGGTCGGGGAGCCGGGTTAAGATGTCGGAAAAGGGGGAAGGGTGGGAGTCCTGTCTTGGTTTAAGGGGCAAGAAAGAGCTTGTGCGAGCGGTTGAGAAAGAAGGGGGAGGCTGAAGAATAGCCGGAGGGGCGCGGCGGGTAGGGGAGGGGGGCTCTGAAGGACACGGCGGATTGTCACTCGGTGACTGCTGGCTCTGGGTGGGGCAGAGCCTCTCTGTGGTGGGAGCGGGGCCGTGGGATGGGGATCTATCCCGGCGCTTGCGGGAGCCCGCACGGCTGCGGTGGGTGTGTGGCAGGGGCGGGCGGGGCGCGGTGAAGCGGCGGCCGGTCACGGCTGCCGGGGCGTGTGGGCGCTGGGGCGGTGCTGGTCGCGAACGGGGAGGCCGCTCTGCGTGGTGCAGGAGCCGGGGCGGGTCCGGTGGCTCTTGGGGCTGCGGCCCCCGCGCCTTCCCGCGAGGGGACCCCGTGCGGGGCTGGACCAGCCACGGTGCTTGACCCTTGGGCGAAGTACGGACTTTGGGTTAAAGAGCAGGGCTGGCCTTGGTGGGGCGGCTGTCAGCAGAGAGCAGATTGGGACGTGCCCTTGTCACGCGCCAGGTGACAGCCTGCGCTTCGCTGGTTTGAGGGTTTTTTTTAATGTTTCTGGCTCTCTCTGATGCCTGATAATTGCACTAATGGTATCTGGTTGTCAGAGACATACCGCTTGGTGTTACCAGCAGGAGGAGCTTTGCTCCCGTTTAAAGTCCTTAATATGTCTGGAAGAGAGTAGATTTAGATTAGATACAAGGCAGAAATTCTTTACTGTGAGGGTGATGAGGCACCATCACAGGTTGCCCAGAGAAACTGTGGACACCCTATCCCTGGAAGTGTTCAGGGCCAGGCTGAATGGGACACTGGGTGGCCTGGTCTACTGGAAGGTTGCAACCAGATGGTCTTTGAGATCTCTTGCAACCCAGATGTATAAGTCTATGTCCATAGACACTTAATTCAAGTTTGAAAAAGTTGAGAGAGCAGATGAGATGGTGTAAGACAACTGAGCATGGTATGGGAGCAGCCAAGCTGACTTGCTTCCCCACTGTTTTGCCTGTGCTTGCTGTCTCATGTTGGCGTGGCTTAGCCAGCTGACTTGGTGCTTTGTTTCAGCCCTCTGGCTGGCATGCAGAAGGTAGGCTGGAATTTTGAGCAGTGGTTTTAGGCTTTCTTGTACTGAATATTATCTCTGTGCTAGTCTTTTGTGCTGGCGAATGGGAAATACGTGTTCACCAAATGAGAGAGTAATCAAAGCTCTGTGGGGCTTAAGGGAACTGGAGTTCCCTGAAACCATGTGTGGAAGGCCTGTACTCGAAACTGGAAGGGAAGATTGTCAGTGTTGCATGGCTTGTGAAATAATACCATTTCTAGTTACAGCTGATTCCTGTGAAATAAAGCACTTTATTATGCCAAGAAGATACTTAATCTGAAAGAGTTGTAAGGAGTTCTGCAGGCTTGCTTGAAGTCTTGGCTAAAGTCCAGTAGTGGTACAGTTCAGGTAAAATGGAGTTGCGAGGGTTTGTTTCATACTTTGGCTCCTCCTGGAGGTAAGTACAAGGCATTTGCTCTGGGTGTTGCTGCACATTAACTACACAGGTGGCGTGTTTTCCACAGGATACACGAGTGCTGGAGAATGGATGTTGTGGTGCAGATACTTCACCTGCACATTGCAGCCTTTCAAGATTTGCTGGTACTACAGCAATGTATGCTATTCTTTTATCACTTTAGATGCAGCTCCCTCTAGTTAAAGAAGCTGAACCAGTTGCATGCCATCCTGCAAAGAATCTAGTGTTCTGAGGGAGCTTCTCACAGCCAGGTTCTCCTGTTTTATCATATTCCTCACTGAAGCAAAGGAGTGGTGGGGGTGTAATGCGCTGTTAATAAAATTCATAGCCTCAATAGTTCCATACATCTGGAGAATTCTGAATTACAGACACAGTCCCTTTTATTTCTTTCCTAATTCTATTTCTTCTCTGTGCAGATACCTTTAGATTAGGTGAGCTTTGGGTGAAATAAAGAGTACTGGCACCATGACGTCTGTCACAGCTGTTGTTGCTGTAGACTTTAGGCCTATGCTTTTATCTCTGCAGCTTATACCTGGTAAGGATGGTAAGTATTGCTGTGGAATGGTTGAGTGAAGCTTGGTTATCTTTTCTATACTGTCAGAAAAAGTGCATGGGAAATTTTCATCACGTAAAAAAGATGGTCTGCTGGCCAAATGACAGTATGTTTTGTTAAACTGGTTTAGAAACAATTGGTCTTACCTGCACTGGTTCTCTTCACTCCCTCCCCATTCCCCTGCAGTCAGTGCTGCTGCTCTGAGGAGGATGCTGTGCACCCCACTTTACAGATAATTGTATTTTGTTATTTATATCTTATTTCTTTATCTGTAGATGTAGATGCCACTGATGTCTCAGCTAAGGTAGGAAAAAGGAAATTACTTCAGAAAACTACCCAAATGAACACCTGATGAAAAAGAGAAATAGAACAAGTTTTTTCTGTGTGTGTTCTTCACTTTGGTCAGTTTTGGGGGATTTGATACTTCCCAGTGTATGGATCTTACTTGTTGGTCGCAGCTTGTCAGAGATGTAAATGATGAAATCTGTGTTACATGTCTCAGACTTGGATAATCTGTTCACCTGGAAGTGCTAATGTCCAAATCTATCCTGACCCAACAGGCCTTATTTGCAATGCCTATAAGAAGCTTACAGTCCTATTGCAGAAATAAGTGGTGTGGCTGCATCTCATATGAAAAGATAGAAGGTGACAGTAGAACTGAAAACCTGCCTTTGGCATTTCTTAAACATTAGTATGCTCTGCTTTAATGCTGTTAATGAAAACCTACTCCAGTGTCTGTGTGATCCTTAGCCTGTGAAGCTCAGAGGTTTGTGTGTACTTTACTATGCTGACATCCTGCACTGCAAAACCTATGGGTTGTCTTTGTTGCTGAAGTGATTTTGGTCACTGTGGACTCTGGTAAGCAACCACCCTCTTTCCTGACCTGGAGAATCAGTTGGAATATCCTGAAGGAGGAATGAGGAAGATAAGTAGGAATGTGTGATGCCTTTGCTCAAAGAAGAAAACGCTCAGTCGAAGTTTAATCCGAGTTCATATGTAGAAACCTGTCTTCGTGTCTCAGCGCTCACTCTGACAAGTTTGCTTTTAGAGAAGCCAAGCATTTGGATGCTTAAATTGAGTATTCACTGGGTAGCATACAAAGCCAGGCTGCATGAGAAACACAAATTTCAAGATGAAGCGTAGAAGTACATCATGTTTTTAAGGTGTGTGGTTGTCTAGGTCTACTATCACTGTCCAGCATGCATGTCAGTGCAGCACAGAGAACTGTTGGGCTTGTCTCAGTACTTGGAAGTGATGGTGAGCCATAATGTCATTCCTGGTGTGCTAATAATGGAATGAAAAGATTTGTGTGTGCACACAAACAGAAAGTGGAATATGGTTTCTAGGAGTGGTACCATCTATGCTAGTCTTGGCACATAAATTTTGTTTAAACATCCTCTTCATTATCCCAGCTGTAAAACTTAGTTGTCTGCAGTCCCTTCGGAGGAGGAAGTGTCACTGACCAACTGCTTATTTCAAAGCCTATGGGGGAAGAGTTTAAACTCTTTCACATTAAACTTACTGCTCAGATGATAGTGGATGAGAAGCTGTGATGAAGGTTGGTTTATTTTTATTGTTTCCTATGGAGCTTTTTGCCAAAAAGTTCCTGGAGCTGCAAGGAGAAAGGTGAGAGGATGAGTTTAGCTCGGAAGATCAGGTAAGTACTTGTGTATCATGTTACTGTTTCCAAGTATCTTAATGCTAAGAATATGTTGTTAGCTTGGAAAAACAAGCTTGGTTAGCTTGGTAAGAGTGGAAGGCTTCTGTGCCTTTTTAAAGTGTTCTAAATGAAATTGTGTGAGGGCAGCTGTTAAAACTAGTACCTGGAAGAGCCTAGTATTTGTGCATAGCCAAAAGAGTGTAAAGTGAGTTTAGAAATAATTCTAATGACTAATTATAAAGTGTTATCCTTTTTTTGTCTTGCAGCAAAAAGAAGAGTGCTCTAAGAGCAGTCAGGAGTGCTTCATGGACATGTTCTTCAGCTGAAACATGGCAGCAGTTCAGTAGCAGTTACACAACAGGAAGGGGTGTGCAGGCTGCTGCAAATCCCTGTATTCTTAAGATCTGGTATTGGAAAGAGCTCAGTAGAGAGGAAAAAGGTGATTGCTTCCACAGCTTCGAACTCAGTACACTTGAACAAACTCAGTTGAAAAGAGAGCTCATCTAGTATTGAAACAGGAAATTTATTTTAGATGCTGGGGAAGATAATCATGATATGCAGAACTTAAAAGTGCTAGTCAGGACAGTGAAAAACTGCAAGTAGCTCAAGTACAGGAGACTCCAGGACTCCAGTTGTGGGAAGCTTCCTTTTGGAAGGCACACTAGCAGTGAGGAGAACTTGCTAAACACAGGGAGAATCAAATGTTCTGCAGCTCTTAGCTACACATGGATGTATCTCTGAAGGTGGGATGGCCTGGCATGACCACTGAAGATCATAAGGCTGTAGGCAGATTGCATTTCTCTTGAAAGGATATATGCCACTACCCAGTTCAGAACCACCCAAGCAGCTTCAGTTTTTGTCAAATACTCTTAGTTCCTGAACTATAGCTTTTCTTGGTCCACCTAAGTCCTGCAGAGCCAGCTGGCTGATTGTGCACTGAAGATAAGCTTTCTTCAGCCCTGTATTGCTGTATAATGGCACACAGACATGGTTCATAAATCCTTTGGCTGCCACTGTTCTGACTTTAATACACAATGGGTGCCCTGACCACTTGCATGTGGAACGAGAAATGCTTGGAGGGCATGTTAGGCGTTCGTTGTGTGTGCACTGCCCTCTTCAGCACAAAGCTTGATAAACCCCTGGATTGCATAAAGCAGGTGGATGTATCACACTGAGGTTATACTTGGTGTGGACCTGACTGAGTTGGCACTAATCCCGGGAAGGTCTGTTTTTGTTGTGGCGTGGTAAACCTGAGTTGGTAACTGATACTGTTCAGCTGATGGGCTTGTCTTTGCCAGAGGAGCAGTCCATGAGCTGACAAATATTCAAGCATAGTACTAGCTCTTACTTCTTCCAACATAAAAAAATTAAAAAAGTGGGAGGGGAGAGAGCAGAGGATTTTTAAGGGCTGCATAAATTCTACTGAAATTAAAAGCTCACTAAGAATATCTTCACTGAAAGAATGTGTTTTGGGAAATTACCTCATTTGACGAGGGCAATATGAGCCTTTGGTCATGGCAAGTGTCCAACACTGTGCCTTGACCCTTTTTTTTGTGAGGTTGTAGGGCAAGAGTGTTAGATGAAGGAAGAGTGAAAGCCATTTCACTCAGAGATTAATATTTAATTTTAGCAACTGTTTTTATGTGAAGTGACTCACCGTTATTAATTTTCAAAGAAAGTCCCTCACCTAAATTGATACACTGGAATCCCTGATCATGTGTGCAAGTGTCTTTGGGTTCTTCAGCTATTTGAGTGCAGTGGTACAAAATTACATGTTGCTTCCTATATGATTCAGCTTAAAATACAGGCTTGGGCAGTGTGAGTACCTAAACAGCAGTATTGCAGTCAGAGCATTCCTCGGTGCACACAAACCATTTCCTTTTGGGTAAGTAATGCTGCACTGTGAAAAAGCATGCAGCTCCTAGGACAGCAGCATTTGATTGTGTTGCCTGTGCTACAGTTCTCTGGGTTTGCTGTCTTTGCTATGGACTCTTTACCCAAACTTCTAGTATTTCTGTACATTACCACTAGTTGACTCTTATTTTTGGGTAGGTCTTTTTTTGCTATTTCTTTGCAAATGCCTCTTCCTGGAAAACTGGCAGCAACAGTAAGGATCTTGGGTTCCTGGCCAAGTTTCCACTCACATGGTTTCACTTGCTCCATTCCATCAAGTTATTTACATCTGGTGTCCTAAGGATGTAGTTTAGTGGACTGCTAGTGAGGAGCTAACCTTCATGTCTTGGCTGCAGTCCACATAGGTTACACAAACTTGCTTCCTCATGAATTCAGTGGCTGCTCTTGCAGCCCTTGGTCTCCTGATGCACAGCTTTATGGAAAAGATAATACTACGCTGCTCTTGCAGAGATGCGAAGATGGTCACACTAGCGTTACTCACTTTACCTGCTGAGTTGCGTGACTCAGAATGATTTCTGAACCTTGTTTTGCATACACAATACTTAGGGCTGACAAGGTGAGAAGGATATGTCCTTCATGTCTTGATAGGTCTGATGTGCCACAATATAGGAAAGATAGTATAGAGATGTAGTTGATGAGTTAAGTAACCTTGCTCAAGGTACTCGTAACCCTCGTGTTCTTGTTTCATGCATATCAGCATTGTTTTGTTTCTAGTAGAGCCTCTTTGGGCATGCATTCTCAGGTGGTGTAATTACTTGAATTCCCTGCTTTTGAGCTCTGAAAAATGCAGTTGCATGAAGTAGAGGCAGCGGTGGCATTGGTAGTTTGAGGAGTTTGGTGTTACCTTCTGCCCTTGCCTTCCCATGGTGCAGTACACCATTCCCTTTCACACCAGTTCAACTACCTGGAGTGGTATACGGAGCTATCTGTGTTTAATCAGGCTGTGAACACACATTTCCTACTCTGGGTATGCTTTTCTGTGGGTCATTGTGGCTGTTTGGAAGAGGAGGTTTGTAGTTCTGTGGCCTCTAGAACTTGAGTTAGGTCTGTGAACTGGTTTAGAGCGTTTTCACCATGGTACAAAAACCAGATGGCCAAATGCATGCTAGAAGTCCAAGTGCGTGCCAGAAGTCCAAAGTCATTGCCTTGTTGCTGAAGTCTCTGACTCATTAAATTGTGCATGTAAGGATGCTGTTAATTTTATGGGGGAGGACAGCAGTGTCCCTTGTGCACATGGGTGCTTTTGTTAACCATGGTTTTCTGTCTTGGGTCTCATAACACAGCCTTTCTGTGGTTTTGCTGTGTGTAGCCTTCTGACCAGGCAGCAGCAGCTCAAGCAACCCTGCTGTCTGTAAGCAGCACTGAGATTGTTCAACATACTCCAGACAAATCTTTGTGCAAACAGAGCTGGAGTAAGATGTGAAACAGTTTTCTCCTAAGTTTGGGGGTTTTTGTATTACTGAGAATGCCAATATATTTTCCTTTGATGGAACAAATACTTAGATATAGGGAATTGTATATGACCCCTGCACGCATAGCCAAATACAATTTTATGTTTAATGGCAGAGTAGATCGGCAAAGGAGAGAATTGAGTATTAAATATTTCACATACAATAGGTGAAAAGCTGGTCACTATTGTCATTTTTGCAATGCTCCTGCTTCCAGTGAAGGCTCCTCTGCTGTGAACTCTTACTATGCTATTATGATTTCCTTTCTCTGTTCTGATAATGGTGAATGTTGCCCTCTGATGAGGACAATGAAGTGGCAGCTGTTTCAGAGAGACCTGCAGTGGCTCCACTTTACATGCTCTGCCTCGGTGCATGTCAGCTAAGGGAGTAATTGCATTCCCCAAGAGTTAGACTGTTGCTGCTGTTAACCTTTCTGGAGAAATAAACATGAAATAGAAGCAGGTGCTGTCCTCACATGAGTTGGCACAGGTGGTTGCTGTGTGTCACCAGGATGACAGGCAGTCACACTTTACTAACTCTCAGTAGTGAGGTCCATTTGGCCTGAAAATCCCTGCCCACTGAAAGCTCTCATCTCCAGGTTAGATTGTGACTGGAGGAACTGCTGGCCTGGTGCTACCTCCTGGAAACAAGGGAGTGATGAAATTGAGTTTATTTTAGTAGGTCCAATGAGAATAAGTGAATGTTATTCATTATAAATATTTATACAGTAATTCATAAGTAATTTTATAGTGTAAATTGTTTATAAGTACCTATCTGGAAATCTAGGGATATATGTATGTATGTATATAAAATGTATGTACTTAAATACATTTGTATACATTGTTTTATATATTATTAGTTCATAGTTTAACACTTAAAATACAAATTAGTAAGTTGGGAGAATCATGGAAAAAGGAGAGGAGCTTTGTGTTGTTGACAAACTCATGGGATGGGGAAGCTATTCCCTCTTGAGAACAAATCAAACACTAATGTCTTGTCCACAATAGATACAGTTTGCATTAATTGTTTTGTTAAAACATCTGTTCACATCTGTCACTTGACCTTGAGAGGATGGACTAACCTTGTCATGAGTACCGAGGCATGTGACATGCTTGGCCGTGAAAGCAAGGATGTGAGCAGTCTCTCAGAGGTTTCTGCACACACTTGGGTGATGAGGCTCTCTGGGATGGGTGGCATTGCTGACATTCATTCTGAGTGGCATTGCAGCCTCACTCGCATGGGTTTGATGGTACCTCAGGTATCCCAGCCTTTTACTATAGTCAGTTCTCTGTTACCTGAAGTTAAATTTAGGTACAAATCACATCAGCCAAGATCCTGCTTTTGGAATATGTCTCACTCATTCTCTCTGGTATGAGTGGCTCTGCATCTTGAGTACTGTTGATTTACCATCTTCTCCCAAAGGAAACATGCACCCTGAACTTTCCCTGTGTTTTGGCAGTGCTTTATGTGTGCAACCTCCAGGTAATGTTCACCTCCATGGATGTAAGGGAATAGCTATCCCAGTTTTTCCTGAACTTAGCTCTCAGCAGTCAGTGACATAGCAGGAAAAACAAGGCATTATTTTGCTCACGTTCACCATCCACAAATGGCATTTGGTTTTCATCACCATTTTGTTTCTAGCTAATGTGCCTGCCAATACACAGGTTTTCCAAACTCCCTTTTTTTCTTTTTTATACTATTTCCTTGTCACCCTTATGTAGTACATTGCACTGAGTGTTTAGTGTGTGAGAAACACTAGGATAATTCCCCGTATTAATAATTTGTCAGCTGTGGTGAGATGGTGATTCTGGTGGCTGCAGAATTCCACCTGTAGCATCCCATCATTATAAAGAAAAAAGTAAGCTTGGAGGAAAGAGCTCTCCTTGAATCTGGGTGGGGAAAGAGATGTAATAACACTAAAAAGTAGAAAAAAAGTGCCCATGTGCCAAGTTTCATATATTTAACCTTTGCATTTAAAATTTTAAAATTGTACCTTCTATTTCCTAAACTGATGACATCTGAGCTACTCTGGCTATTCTGTAGCCAGTTGCTCCAAATGCCTCCAGTGCAGAGGTGGTGTTTTGCAGATGCCCAGGGGAAATGCAGACCCATGGTATTGCTGGGAACCAACCTGTAACAGCTAAAATACAGAAGTGGAAAAACTCATCAGCAGCTGAGCAATCCCAGCCCTTTGTACACATTATGTCTGCAGTGTTCTGTGTGAAAGCTCTTATTCCTTGGAAAACTTGCTGACGTATTTTAAGAAGGAGAATCAAAGACTTAGCAGTACCTCTGTAGGGTTCCCCTAATTTTAGCGCATTCATACTCATAGTTAACTACTGCTCTCTCTTTGGTAAAGATTATATTGGAAGCCATCAGTAGATAAATAACTTCTTGATAGAGTTTTAACTATTCACCCATTTTCATATGGCCTGGTTTTGACATCAGCAGGTATGTTCACAATTCTGAGTCCAAAATGCAAGGTGGCTTTGCATTATTTCTTTAGAAAACAGCAAAAGTCATAAAAGAAGCCCTGATTTTCAAAACAGAAACCTTAGATTTGTATTTTATTTTAAATAAAATGAATGCATGCAGGTGGTTGTGCAAGTCAGTGCAGGGTTTGTTCAGGCGGGGTTTGTGGTTTCCTAGCCCACCTGTTTTGCCTGCAGAGCAGCAAAGAACACGGTTTGTGTTAGCAAACATAAATTCTGTTCATATCTTCTCTCCTGGCAGACCCCTAGGGACACGGCTGTGAGGTGAGACCCGGGCTGGATGCAGCTGTAAGGGGAGGGAGGGAATGGCAGGGCTTTTTCCCCCTTGCAGAACCGGAGGCAGCCTGTAACGCGAACGGGCACAGAGAGGGCCCCCTCGGTCCCTCCCAGCTCCCCTCTCAAGGGAGGAGACACTTAGGCTGCTCAAGTCCGTAGGGTAGTTGAATACTACGTGGTGCTGCAAAATGCATGCCAGGGGCGTTGATCTCTGCTGGCTCTGAAACTGGACAGGCTGCCGCAGCTGCTGGCCCACTGTACCGGTGGGTGTCCACCAGCAGAGGGTGGCTCTAAGACCGTTTATGTATTGCTGTAATGTTTAAACGCTCTACAGCGTGAATATTGAGCGTGACGGCCTCGGTGCTTCCTTTGGTGACTAATACTTCATCTTTAGTTAGTAATTACAAGAAAGAAGTATCTAGCAAAGATTTTTGTTTCAGCTTTCCCTCGTTGATTTGTTGGATTTTTCTCCTCTGGCATTATTTTTCCAGGTAAGAATAACCAAATATAGTTAAATTTAGGAAGATAGGTTTGAAATAATGTTGGTATTGATTGGGAACTACTTCTGCTTAGGACCAAGGTATTTGAAATAAATAATTGCATAAGTTGTCAGTGCTCTATCATGTATTAGGGATTGAAACATAAGACACTAATAATGAATGGAAGTAATTTCCCTGAACTTCAGACACCTAACAGGTGCCTAGTATGTGCTTGGGCTTTCCTTGCACTCTGTGGAGAGCACTGCACACATCCCAAGATTGATTTCATCACCTCTTATCCTAATTCAGGATCTCAGTTTACAGAACACAAACTAGCAGGAGCCTGAGCCCAAACAGCCCTGGTGCGTGTATAATTATTCTCACATGGAGTCCCACTATGTGCGACAGTTAATGACTAGATAGTTAATTATGTGAGTAGTTTATGTAGGAATGGGCTCAGTTTTGCATCTGTGTTGCAGGGAGACTAATTTGTCTCTTGAGATGTTTGTTCCTTTCTGTTGACCACAGAGGAAGCAGAGGTTAGATTAGCTCAAAGTTAGGTATCTGACCTCGACATCTAGCTGAGATGCAGTTCAGGCACCGTGCCTGCAGGCTGCTGCTGCTAATATGGGGTAATACTCCACCTCATCTTTGAAAGTCTGCACACGCTTAGTAGATTTTATGGATCTGATTTTACATCTAAGGGAGTAAAGTGTAACAGTTTAAGTCATGTAATTAGTAGACAGTCATTAATTTTTCTGAAATCAGTGGAATTCCACATGGGACCATGTGTGCATGAATAAGTAGTTCAGGCTGTTGTTGACTGGAGACCTGTTGAGAAGCTTTACGAAATAAAAGGTAGTATTAAACAATGATGGAAAATGTTTCATGTTCTAGTATATAGTGATTTATATTCTGAGTTCGATGTGTTCAGAATTTTCCTACATATCTTTAAGTAGTTTTAAAAGGTTTGAACTAAAATTCAAACATTTCTCTTCTTGATTTCAGTTTATTTACAACTCAGAAATTATTTTCAAAGTGGAATTCCTATCTAAATTTCTTTAAAAAACCCGAACACCTGAGTACCAGCAGTTTTGAACTATTGCAGAAGTATAGCACAGATGCAGCCTTAGTATTTACTAGAGTAGGTAAAATTCCTCTCTTTGCAGAAATAGAGCAACTTAGGGACAAAGTTGCTCTATTTCTTCTATTTTTTTTTCAAGCAAAAAACAGGAGGCATCTTCACAAAGGCTACAAACAGCAGATGACCTCTGGCTTTCTCTTCTACAAAAGACAGGCAATTCCAAACATGAATAGGACTCACTTCCTCCTCATTGGCAGGTATCAGCCTCTTGAACCTGTTTCCAAAACCATATCCATGGTGCAAGAAGTGTGTTTGATGTATGTAAACACAGAGACATGCCACAACAGTGATTAAGGGATTAGAAGAAAAGGGTCAGGAGGATAAGAGAAGGTTATTGCAGACACAAGGGTGTATTCATGACACCAGCATACACAGTGGTTCTGGAAGCTTCCCGTCTACACCAGACTATACAGAGCTTTCTCCAGGATTTAAGCGTGCCCAGTACTTGTGCTCTGCTTGAGGTTAATAAGACGGAAAATCCTGTGTGTGATTCTGTTCTGTAATGACCTGTTTGTAAACAGATGGGCTTTTAAGTTATGGAAATGCCCCATGACTTATGAAATAGCCTCTTCCTGTTTGCAATGATGCAGTGAAATACTGAGTCATCTCTAACAAGGCCTTGAGCCTTCCCTGTACAAGCTCTTTGTTGTTTGTGACCTGTCCCCTGGGATTTGGATTGATGATACTGGACAACTGTTATCACTTGAACTGGTCCCAGTTTTACCAGCTTTGGATGAATTACTGCTCTTTCCTAGGGAAAAAGTTTTATCCACATCACTGCTGATTTGAATTATTATAACTTATTGAAAAATTACCTCTGTGTAGCTAGCTTTAAATTAATTAATTTATATTAATTTAAATTAATCTTGATTTGGGGATTAATTACTTGTATTTACTGTATCTACCTAACTGTCCTCCTGCAGAGTAATGAGTCCAGGGGTCTGCAAAGTTCTGGATTCAGATGGAAAGTACATACTGTAATGCTCCACCAGATTATATTGCACTGCCTTTTGGAGAGAGGCCCTAATGCCAGTGAAATCTCAGCAATATGACATCTGACTCTTCAAGGGATGAAATAGAGTAGGTACCTGAAAACATAACACAAAATCTTTCGTGAGGTATTTTGTTGGGTATTTTATTCTTTCTCTACAGAATATAGCAAAGGCTTAGGTAGAGCAGGTTGGATGGCCCTAACTTACAGTGGGCCTAACTTACTTTAACTTTGACATAACATTTTGGCTGAAGAGCTGCATTTCTAGTGGCTGTGCAGACTGCTGGGTGTGCTGCCAAATAGCTGGAGATTGCAGAGCGATGTTTTTAATTTGTTTCTGCCAGAGAGACATTCCTGTTCATCTCTGGGACAGTGCCATAAATCATTTATTGGTTCTGCCCATTGCTGGACACAGTGTGAACTCAAGCATGATGTATAAGCCAGTTTACAGCCACCGTGCCTTCCTAGAAGCAGCTCATTTTAGCTGTTATCCTACGAAGTAGGAGGAAAGAAGGTGGAACAAGCCAAATTACATCAGTGGGGTAAAAGTGCTAACAGTTTTCCAGGTTTGAAATGCAATGCCTTTAGATATTGACAGCTGACAGTTGCTTCATCAAGGCACAGAATTTTGCAAAGTCTTTGACAAGTTAAATACAGATGCAACATGAGGCATTTTCTTGTGGAACATCTTAATGGCTATTCTTGGTTTTCCCACTGGGATCATACTTTCTTAGAGCAGAGATTTGTCACCAGTTAATTGATTTGTCTGAACTTTCTGCCAAAATCAATAAGGAAGGAGTTGACAGGACGGACTTTAGAAACAGGGAAGTTGTGACATGTCTGAAGAGAATGCATGCTCAGAGGAGGGTCTACTTCTCTTTCAAAAAGCAGTTTCCTATCAGCAAAACAAGCTCTGCTCTTTCCTGCACATATCTTGTCTCTGCCTTGCAGCAATGCTGCGGAGATGCTTCATTTTGTGAGAAGCCAAGGGAAAGAGATTTACTATAGAACAACCTTGCAAATGATATTGCAACTCCAGTCATTCTATTGAGTTGAACTAAGGCAAGCATTAAAGCAAGCTGAGACTGTAAGGATTAGAAGTCTTTACAGTTATTACAGGGTCCATTTTCCTACTGTCATGCTGCAGCTTCTATGACAAAGGAAAGAAGTACATATTGGTACAATAGTACAGAAAAATATCACCCTGCTGCCTGGTCATGGGTGATGTGGGGCAGACATGTCAGTCTCCTGAGAGAAATTAACAGTGCAAAACTTAGGTGGTGGAAAACTCCCATTTTATAATACTGAAAGATCAAACTTCAAGCGGCAGAAAATGTGAGGCAGTGCCCAGAGCTGTTCTATCTTTCAGAAATGTAACTAAAAACACAAGTAGCCAGGAGTTCAAGAACTAACTTAAAACAGAGATGATACCACTTCTCTCTCCATTCTTCTCACCCTTCCTGAAACACTACAACCAAAACCAACAGCACACCATATCTTCCCAAGCCTCAGTATTCACTCACACATAAAGAACATGTGAAGCTTTTTGAAATCCCCTTGACAATTGGTACAAGAAAACTGTTCAGCTATGAGTGGAATGTCCTCTTACAAAATGCCTAACAGTCTTGTGTTTTTGAGACCAAAAGCTAACAAGCTGAACTGTGAGCTCTTACTACTTCTGTTCCTCCACAGTAAGAATCTGGAGTGCTTTAAAAATGCTGAGAGCATGACAGCGATTGACAAGAAAAGAAGGAATGTAAGGACATACTGTGCTTTTAAAAATTTCAATTATTTTTGTAAAACAAAATTGACAGTGATGGCAGTCCTGCATTTTCAGTTTGAGCCAGGAGCCAGGGCTGTTTTCTCAACTATGACCCTTAACACTGCCTTGCACCCTTATGTAGGAACACCTAATTTAGTAGAATCCCAGAGAAACTTTAAGGAGAGAGATCCTTAGAAATTAAACAGCTGCTTGAACCATTCATGTTTTAACTTATTCTCAGTGAAATTATGTCTTAATTTTAGTGTGTGCAGTGCATGTGTGAGGCTTTTTCCATCATTTTTATTACTGGATGTGTGCAGTGATGGATCTCCAAGCATATGGGTTTGGTTCCAGTTGAGTGTGGGCACACAACCACCTTACTATTGAATTAGCTATGTCTGGTATGGAGTTCATATGAGTTTTTTAATAGTGGGTAGCTGATATCTAATCTGACATGAAGTGACAATGGCACAGAGAGCAGCAGTTGTAATCACATTAAGTGTGTCAGTAAGAAATCAGCAAAATTTTAGAGAAATTTTAACTGACAGCATGAGTGAAAGCTGGCTCTGCACCTTGGGTAGCAGGTTATGGTGTGTCTGGTCCAATGCCAAGGGCCCTAACGTTGGATTTGTGTCATTAAGCCGTGGCCAGAGAGGAGGAGAGTGAACCGTGTCTCCTACAGTTGCTAAAAAAGGAAAACACTGCCACTGGTATGTTCTTCTCAATGAAAAAGCCAGTGCTATGTGAAAACTGCTGTTGGAGGTGATTCAACCATCATCTGTCTGCATGTTCAATCTTCAAAAGACTCTGTAACTGCATAGAGATGGCAAAAACAGTGTGAAACTGCAAACATGTAAGAGCAGGGAGATTTGAGGATGAGTCACAAGCATTTGTATAACTGCACTTGTTGAACTGAGCTTGGGTACGGTTCTTGTCTGCTTGGATCAATTAACTGGCCAAAGACCAAAATATACCCTTGATATTCCACAGACATCTATGCCCAGTAATGTCAGAGTCCTCCAGTGACAAGTTAACTGTGTTAAAATATTAGCTAAATAGTAGCTGTGTTTTTCTGGTCAAAAGAAAACTAGATCTTCACTATATTCCAAGATAAGCTTAAAAAAATTACTTTTTTCATTATGTGACCTGGTTATCTGCTGTGGTAACTTGGCGACTGGATAATTTGGATCTGATAATTCATTGACTTCACTGAAAACACAGCCTAAATCATCTAAAATATAGATCATTGCTTTGTTTTCCATCAGTCTGATGAAATTTTAAGTAAACTAGGTATATGTGCTTTGTGAGATTCATGCATGCATGGGACATGAGATGTGTTCACTTCATCAAGCTGGGTCACAGTCTATGAGGGCATACAGCTCTGGGGTGAAATCACCAGCCTCTTGCACACAGCTCCATGGTGACTACTTACATCCCTTCCATTACACAGGCTCTACATCCCCAATAAAGTGACCACAAGAGATTGCTATCTTGCCATACTGACAATGTAGTTGTTTATATAAACATGCTTCTTCTGCACGCTGGATGCACTGAGGTGCCTTCATTTACCCGCATACGTCAACACAAGACACGAAATTGCCAAATGTCTTCACCTCTAATGAACGCCTACCTGGACACAGGGCTGCTTTGGAACAGGACAAAGCAGGCACTTGCAGAGCTCTAAACCGACTGCCACAGGGCAAAGCGGTCACAGCCTTGGGCCTCCTTCCGCAGCTGGCGGGGGGAGTGCCTGCTGTCTTCGTGTTCACTGTCCATTGCCTTCCCTGGAACGTGGTGTGTAACAAAACATACAGGCTGTTGTTTTGGCACGAGGGAAGATGCTGTCTCTGTCTTGGATGCTTCAGCTGTGGTTGGAACCCTGGAAAGGGGACAAGATGCTTTTCTTTGGTGCAGTTAAGCATGATCAGTTGAGTGAACCACTTTAAGGATAGAATGGGCAGAGAGGTGTTAATTTGCATTTAATTAATTAATTTAGAAACTTTCTGTTCTTCTTGACATGAAGGGTTGGTTCTCTGTTGTTTGTTTTTTTTTTGTTTTGGTTTTGTTTTTTTAAGTATTCCTTTATGTTTAACAAAATCTGATTTCTGAAGTTAAGAGCTTTGTGGTTTGGGATGTCTGTTTCAAGGGAAAACTGGAGGTGGGTCTGCCTCAAAGATCTGCTGACTCCACTAGAGTGCTAATATAATTATATATGCTTATTACCTCCAAAATGAGGAGGTGCCTGCTTTAAGGTCTCTTGCAGGCTTATAATGTGAATTCCTTAGTTAATTGCCAGAGATGCTGTTCCTCTGTCATGTGCTTAGTGGAATTGCACTTACTAGATTTGCACACTTACATGACAAGAGCAAATTGCCGAACATAAAGATTTAAATGCAAACCCATTGCTAAACTTTGGCCTGAAAGCATCAAGTTGTTCTTCTGATCATTTGCAAGTACAAAAGGTGAGTACAGAGGTAAAGAGCAATAAAAGGGCAAGGCAAAAGAGAAGGACTCATAAAGCACCTCAGCAGAGCTACCCTGTTGGCCTATATCAATGAGTCTGAGTTTTGCCCTTTTAAATGCTTATGGCTTTGCACACTTTGCACCATGGGGCCCTTTATAACAGATGCAGAGCTTGAACAAAGCATATTTGCAGCTCCTCTACCTATTTATGAGCTGGTGTGTATACTTTGTAGGGTTTCACACAGTGTGAGCGAAACAAATAGGTACCTTTATACTTCCTTATTCCTGATGGAAGCAGCAAGGAGGAAAGAGCAAAAGAAAAAGCCAGAATTTCTGCTATCAGGAAGAAAATGGAGATCGAGAAAATCTAAGATTTTATTTGAGCAACCTACTAATGTGTCTGCTTGCTAAGGAGTTCTGCTGCAAATCACCAGCTCATCAGTATGTATATATTCTGCTTATTTGCTGTACTTACTTGGTGACTGGATAATTCAAATCTGCAAATTTATTGACAATTGAAATAGCAGCCTAAATCATATAAAATGTGGGGTAAATACATATATGGATTATTGTGGTTTGGTTTTATTATGGGGCTAAGACTGTGTCTTTCACAGCACTGAAGTGGTTAATTAGACACAGAAACACATAACTTTTACCTTTGTCTACATATGTTTAAAAATATGCTAAAATACCCAAACATGGTATTGTCACATAAACCCAGCTCAAAGCAATAACTGGCTGTGACGAGGCCAGTAACCTGTCCCAATTCTATTTCACTTGGCACATCTTCAAATGCTGATTCTCATGGTATATCCCAATATACCAGTTGCTCCCAGTACAAAGATAACAGTTTGTTAGTTTCTTATAGATTGTTTATGATTGACAATATTTACTGTATGTACATTTTGAACAAACACAGTGCTGTAAATAAATAGGGATAATAGGCAGCTGTATATTCCTACACCATGCAGATAAACTGTACCTGGAGCTTTTTTCTTGCTAGCAACTCAAGCAAACAGATTGTAAAAGCAGCTGGGAATTAGCCCGGGACTTTTATGATGGTTGTGAAGAAGTACATTGTGAGTACTTCTGTAATCATTCCATTTAGGTTAGCCAGTGAATTGTTTTACTGTAGAGTCTATGGAGTCCTCAAAATGTCTGCACTTAGTTTTGGCGTTTACTGAGGGACAGGCAAGGGCTTTAGGCATGGCCAGTGTGGCAAGAAATCATTGTGCTCGTATCATTTTGTCTTGCAGTCTTGGGGAATGGGCTGGCAGAGACAGATCTGCTGCAGGGCCTCTCCTTGGAGGCCATAATTTCTGTCCTCTCCATGTCCCCCACACCAATGTGCCACCATCACGCTGATGTGATTGATGAGCAGGGTCTACTCACACCTTTGATGAAAGAAGTGCTGATTCATGTGGACCTTGTGTGGGACCCCTTGCACAGGGTCTGCAAGGATGCTGTGACTTTAGCCCCATCCCACCCACCGCCAGCCGCTTTCCACCTCCTCAAAACCTTTGCAGCACGGCCAAGGGAGCTTTCCTTTTCAGTATACTGAAGTGATTGCTCTGCTCACTCGGGATGTTTTTTCCACGAACTGTGGCTAGTGGCATCTATATGCAACTACAAAGCTCTGGGGATCCTCTGGAGGTGGATGCAGGCAGGGTATTCCAGCTTAGAAGTCCTCAAAAGCAGCATAAAATGTGTATAGTCATTATATCCTTCTGTTTATTCTGACCCTATACAAAATGAAGCTATGTGTCATATGCTTAATATTAAATTGACTGAACAGGTTACTCTTTAATTCTTTTAATCTTCTTACAAGATACAAAATAGGCTTAAGTCAAAAACTGTTCCTTAGTGTAAAGGGTTGAGGGAGGCGGTTGTTCGCTTGGCTGTATTGTGATGATGACAGCTGTCCTCCCGAAGGGTTGGGTTTGTTGAGCACTGAGAATACTCTCCCGAGCAGGTTTATGCCTCCTTGCATAAAGGTTTCCATAAAGATTTCTGGGAGACAATTGCACGCATAGCAAAGGAAGAGTCAGAATGTAGTTAAACCTCCCAGCCCACACACAGTAACAGGAAAATCCTGTTTGAAGAATCAGGGAAGAGCCTTTTCTGGATAATAAGAGATAATGTGCTGATAATGCTGCAGTCCCCCTCACCCTCCGTGTGGCTATCCCGGTAGCGGAGTGCAGCCCACTGTGGTTTGATGTTTTCCAGGGTCTGTCCAGGGTGGGAGGAGAGAGGACATTTTAGGAAGTGTTTCTGCAGTTGAGCTAGCAACAATTGTATTTTAATGAACACACGAGCTTGGAGGCACTACAAGAATAATGTGTTTCTGATCCATGCATGGATTTTCTTGTCCGGGCTGAAAATTAGAGAGGGAAGAGAGCTGTTAGTAGGGAGATGCATAACACTGCAAGTCATCCAGCATGGGAGTGGGGAAAGAGAGGGAGGGTGTCTCGTCTCCTGCTCAAGGTTCCGTGGGTGTTAATGTTGCTGGAACCACAGCTGTGTTAAGTAAGAGTTAAAAGCACCATCCCAAAACCAGATTTGTTCTTCTCAAGAGAAATGCTAGAAATATTCTGCAATACAATACACACAAAAAGATTTTTCACCACTATACAAAACTGCCTTTGGGATAGTTGAGTAAGCTGAACCCTCAAAATGGACACCTTCAGGCAAATGGGGGATTTTTAGCCTAGAATCACAACAGTTCTTCCCAGAAAAACACCCCGGGGAACAGTATAAAATTCAATTCAATTAGAAGGTGCTTCCTTCTAATGTAAACGAAGAGCTAAAAAGAAAGACACCACCTACCTTATCTATTGATTTTGGGAAAACTACTTTGCACCTCACTGCCAAACTGAGCATTTTCTGATGGACAGGGTTCTTTTGTTAAAAGAGAAATAGAACTTTGCTTTTAATTAGAAAATACCAAACAAACAAAAACCCCACAAATATACATTTAAAAAAATGTCTTGCAAATCTCTGCCATTTCAATTTTTTTTTTTCAGAATAGATAACAAAGACATTAGTAATTGGCAACATCGATTTATCTGAAAAAATCTCACCAAACCAATAGCAAACCTTGCACGAAACAGATTCTCGGAGAGGAAAAAAGCACTGAAAATGTTCACTAGAGCAGGGCTTTTGCCTCACATAACAGTCCCATAAGCAAAGCAACTACAACTTCTAAAGGGGTGCAAAACTGGTTGTGCAACTGTTCTCAGAAAATATTTATCAGTGATTCACTGTCAGAGCAGAGTGATGTGCACCTGCAGGCATCCATCTCAGGTCTGCTTTCATAAAAACATAAGGGAATAGCTCTTCCTCTTCAGAGCTTGATTTACATTGTCTTTTTTATTCCCAATTGATTTTCACAGTGTTAGTGCAAAGATCAGATGCTCCTCTGTTAGTCAAGTCCTTGCTTGCTGTGAGCATGCAGCGGTGCAGGCTGTAAATCCATTATATAAATCGGTTCCAGCATTTCTAGTGGGTTACTGTAAGGTGTGTAATTTCAATACCATCAATAAGAAGTAGGATTTGACGGCTTTGGTCTTTGGAACTAGCAAATTAAAGACCAGCCACCTTCAGTACCTTCAGTTTGGAGTAGATAAAGAGTGATTTGTAAGCATTTGGAAAATAACAAGGAGAGGAGTAGCAGATACCATGGATTCATCAGGTATAAATTATATCTAGTAGAAATTGCAATCAAATTTCTTTTTATGATAGACTAACAAGACTTATGAATAAGCAAAAGGTTGTAGATATCATTAGATATGTGAACTTCAGTGAGATTTCTGTCTTCGTGCATGTTCATAAACTAACTAACTGAAACCTGTGCAGGCCCAGTACAAATCTGGTTTCATATAGTTTCAGCACAGAAAGGTGGCTACAGGGGTCTACCCACATTTTTTCAATGTTTCACTAATAATGCAGATGATGGAATAATAAACATGTCTGAAGTTTACCGATAGTGCAAAACTGGAAAGGCCACAGTTATAATGACGGATGGGATTCAATTTCAAAACAAACTTGACAACCAGAGCAATGTTTTCAGGACTGCAACTCAATGGGGACCAGCACAAAGTTGGACAATAAGGCATGAGCAATCAGACACATATGCTGAGTAGGAGCTGGTGAGCAGCTGGTTTTCCCAACAGGATCTGTGAAGTAAAACGAATCACAACACTTACATCACTTGCCATACTTTGCAACTGTTGTCTCTGGCAACAATATCAGATAAGAAATATCAGTTGCATGAATATGACTGGATTGGGTCTTTCCTCTCATGTGGATCTGTATGCTGTCACTGTTTGGAGTTGAAATCACAACCAGAAATCTACAACTTTCCAGTCTCCTTATTCTACAGAGATGGTAGACTATTTCTAAAAAGGGGTATAGGAAAGTTAGATGCATTCTCCCATATCAGCTTCAGATATTTATTAAGCCTCAAATAAACAGAAGCCTCAAACCCTCCCCAGAATATCCCACATCCAGAAACAGCTGTGATGAGAAGAACAGGGGAGGCAGGAGACGCTGTCATTCATGTGGCAGCTCCCAGCACAATGATCTGACACCTACAACCTCCAGCAAATGCAGGTGACCACTAAAGACACATGACATTGTTATGGTTTGACCCCAGATGGCAACTAAGCCCTACACAGCCCCTCACTCATGCTCTTGCCCCAGTGGGAAGGGGGAGAGAATCACAAGGGCAGAAGTGAGAAATCGTGTGGGTCAGGATACAGACAGTTTAAAGGATGAAGTAAAAGCTGCACACACAAGCAAGGCAAAAGTAGGAATTCATTCCCCACTTCCCATGGGCAGGCAGTTGTTCAGCCATCCCCANAGGAAGGTGTTCAGTCATCCCCAGGAAATCAGGAGACATTACGTCAGGTATTGGTGACTTGGGAAGACAAATGTCATCACTCCAAACATATCCACTTCCTTCCTTCTTGTCCCAGCTCCATATGCTGAGCATGACACCTTATGGCCTGGAATATCCCTTGGGTCAGTTGGGGTCAGCTGTCCTGACTATGTCCTGTCCCTGTGCACCCCCAGTTTCCTCACTGGTGGGGTGGGGTGAGGAGCAGGAAAAGCCTTGGCTCTGTGTAAGCGCCACTAAGGGATAATGAAACGGACCCTCTGTTATTAGCAGTGTTTCCAGCACAAATCCAAAATACAGCCCCATACCAGCCACTGTAAGAAAAATTAACTCTACTCCTGCCAAAACCAGCACATAGTGTTAAAGGACTTTTTATCAGACCACACTGTAACACAAAAAAAGAAGATAGTCCATGACTTGAGTGGAAGCTGGGCTAGCTGCAGCCACATTAAACACTAAAACAACCCAAATACTCTTTAACTACATGGAATTTACTCATAAAATCCTTGGGAAAATTCTTCTTGCTAAAGATGGATGAGACCTCGACTCACCCAAACACTGCTGTAGACTCCACCTATCCAATATTCATTGACATTTATCCCATACTCCTTGACATCTATCCTGTATTTGTTGACGTTCATCCCACATTCATTGAAAATAGTTGTAAAAGGGGATGTTGTTGTAGAAGAAGGAAGAGTTGAACTCTCAGAACTGAACAGCAGAAGTGTGGTTGAGGAGGGGATGGACTAAATATTGGACATATAGTTTGCATAGATGGAAGAAGTCGGAGTGACAAGGGTTTACAACTTGTACAGAGGGAATCCTCTTGAATTTGTGTGTAGAAGCAGCATTTCAGTTCTCCAACTTAATGCCAAGTGTTAACGAGCACTTGCAGTGCCCTGTGTAAACAGAACCTGAGCATTGTGAGTCCCTCACTGCTATGGGTACCCAGTGCAATCTGTGCCTACGGCTGCTCGTGGGCAGAGAGAGCCAGGCAGATCTGAAACACCAGGGAATCTTTTCCAGGTTAATTCCACGGTGTTACGTGACTGCGTGCTCTATCAGTGAGAAAGCCAACTGCCTCCTTGGCAGCTGGACTGCACGAGGGACAGCTGGGGGAGTGTGGTGTCATGTGATAGGAGCAGCTTTAGTTAAACCAGGAGTCTTTCCCATTATCTTTCTGAAAAACAGTTGACAGCGAGGCTTCCTGAGGTTGCCCTTCTCAAAAAAAAAAAAA
>WAAG01032223.1:1322-12841 GCA_013390105.1 Tichodroma muraria | reverse complement strand
ATTTTGTCTGCTTGGAGCTTATTTCAACCTGGTAGTTGCAAGTTATTCATTTTGCATCTTATTAATTGTAGCTGTATCTATGCCAAATTATGAATAAAAATTTGGCTGGGATAAATGGTTTACCTTTTTTAAGGGCTTTGACGGAAAATAAATAATTGACAAAGCCATATGAAAAAAAACAAACATTATGCCATATTTCACAATTAATCACTCATAAAATCTGTGCATTGGTGTTACTTAGTTTTATTACTACTTGTAGTCAATTTTTTATGTTTCCTCTTCCTCTGGATTTGGCCATAATTGCATTGCCTCTTAAAACTTCAGGGGATCTCACTGTAGGAGAGGTGGGCTAGGGAAAGAGCAGAGTTTTGAGAGTTTTAAGGAATGCTGTGCGTATTTCTGTCTTACTAGAAGAATACATAGAATACTAGAATACATAGAAGATGTATTACTGCATCTTCTATGTGTTCTGTAATGCTGGCAATATCTTTTGACATTGCTTCTATATTATGTTGTTCTTTAAGTGAAATAGGTGCTCCAAACCTTGGTTTAAAGTTCTGCTTTAAAATCTGGCTCTATTCTTCTAAAAATTTAAAAAAAAATATTTAGGGATCTGAAAGACTCCTATAGCAGTACTTCCATGTTTGTGTCTATAGAAATGCTTTCTTTTGCTTTCAAATCCCTTTAAGCATGAGGTGCCCATAAAAGAAATGACAGAATAAAAATTTTTTGAATATTTATGTTACTTTCATTGTTTATATAGCAGCAGGGAGAAGATACAAAGTATGAAAATACTGTTACATGTAAATACTGTTACATTAAATACTGTTATATTTGTCAATGAAAGGGAAAAACCTATGATAGTTGCAAGCAGCTTTCCTAAAAAGACTTTATAACTAATACATTTTCATTTTCTTATTTTAAAATTTCTAATAATGGATGCTCAGGACTGTTTTATTTTCTGATTTTAATGCATGGTACTGTAGTTTTACTCAAGCAACAAATTGTCTCACTGTATTTCCTTATCTTTAAGAGATGTTCCTTTAAGCAGGTCCTGTTTTTTTTTATTGTTGTGGGTTTGTTTGTTTGGGTTTTTTTGTTGGTTTGGGTTTGTTTTTTGTGGGGTTTAGGGGGATTTTTTGTTTGTTTTTGTTGGTTGGTTTGTTTGGGGGAGTTGGTGTTTTGGAGGGGTTTTTTTTTTGGTTTTCTTTTGATTTGGTTTGGTTTCATTTTTTTGGGAGGAGATAAGAAAGACTTCTACTAGTACATTTATGCTGTTTTGAAGTTGGCTTGATCTGCTTAGTGTAAATATAACATATCTTATGGAGAGTTTTAATTTGCTCTTGCATCTTAAAACAAAATTCACTGCTCTCTTTACTTTCTATTTACTCTACTTTATGCATACATTTATACATAAATAATAGTAAAAGAGGCCTTCTTAGTAGTGAAAAGGACATGCACATCTAGATGTTTTGGAGATGTAGCATTGCTGTGTGCCCTATTGCTTCCTCCAGGCAGAATGTCCATACAGGCATTTCCTACAATTCTGGTGCTGCCTTTATCCATTGCTTGAAACAGCAATTGTGCCAGCAGAAATATAAAGTATGGGAGTATCTAAGATAAAGGAAAATGTTTCAAAATGAAAGACTAATTGTGACAAATTCATTTGCAGAACTTTCCTATAGGTACCTCCTTAGGTTCTCATATTTTTAAGCTTTTTCTTGTTTTCTGTTTTCGCAGTCTATTTATCTAATGAGAAGTAATCATTCTGAATTGCTTATAAGGGAATTTTGTCTCATACCTTTCAGAAAGCAAATAGGATCATTCTTCTGTAAGAAGAATGTAAATGATCATCCATAAATAAATATAATATGTTTGGAAGCAATTTTCATGTTTCCAGTTTTTCTAAATGAAAATGAATTCTTTTCTTCATTTAATCTGTTCATATTAAGCATATGTAAATGGTGATGGTCAAATTAGTATTACTGGAATTTTCAATTGCAAAACAAAATTGAATCTGGATAAGCACCTCAGAGCTGCTTTTTTCCCTCCCTTCGTATATAAATCAATATTTTTTAACCACATCCATAATATATTGTGGTATATTGTGATATTATTCTATCTTCATAACTTTTTCCTGTGCTGTACTCATATCTATATCCGTACAAAACTGTATTCTTGCATTCTTCAATCTGCCATCTAGAAAATCTTAAAAATTCTTCTGACAATTCAAAACTATCTACAGATAAATCTTAACCAAATATACGTAAATATTAGTCTCCCATAGTCACCAAAACTCCCATGTATTCATTAGAAATGGTAATTCTAAATGGCAGTTTAGTCCACCTTAAGACAGGTATTATGACTTGTGTCAGTCTCACTTAAGTACTTGGTAAAATTTTGGAGAAGATTATTCTGGGAACTGTTGAAAATCACCTGACGGTTTTCAACACAGTCAATGGTCACAGTGAGCAGTTCCTCATGAGAGGAAAGTCCTGCCTGACATACTTAATTTCTACTTACTATAGGGTAACCCACCTACTTGATCAAGGGAAACCAATTGATGTGATATTTTTGGATTTCAGTAATTTTTTGATACTGTGTTCCACAGGATCCTTCTGGACAAAATGTTCAGAATTCAGCTGGATAAACACATCATATGGTGGGTGAGCAACTGGCTCAGGGGTTGAATACAAATGATGACAGTGACTGGGGTGACACAAGACTGGGGACCTTTCACTAGGAAGCTCCCACAGGGCTCCATCCTCAGCCCAGTCCTCTCCCACATCTTCATAAATAAATGGGATGCAGGGCTGGAAGGATTACTGAGCAGGTTTGCAGATGATACAAAACTGAGAGGAGCTGTTGACTCCCTCGAAGGCAGGGAGGCCCTGCAAAAGTGATACCTTAATAAATTAGAGTATTGGAAAATCACCAACCATAGGAAGTTATGCCTTTCATAGGAAGTTCTACACCTGGGATGGAGCAAACCTGTTTGAATGTATAGATGAGAAAGTGGAATCAGAGCTGTGGAAATGGACCTAGGGGACCTGGTCAATGGCAAGCTGAGTGTAAGCAGTGCTCTGGCAGCCAGAAGAGCCAACCCTGTCCTGGGGGCATCGGGCAGAGCATTGCCAGCTGGGCAAGGGAGGGGATTGTGCCACTCTGCTCTGCACTGGGGTGGCCTCAGCTCAAGTGCTGCGGGACAATTTTGGGCACTGCAGTTAAAAAAAGGACATTAAACTTAGCATCCAAAAGAGACCTACAAAGATGGGGAAGGCCTTGAGGGGAAGCCGTGTGAGAAATGGCTGAGGTCACTTGGTCTGTTCAGCCTGGAGGAGACTGAGGGGAGACCTCACTGCAGTTACAGCTTCTTTTGAGGGGAAGAGGAGGGGCAGGCCCTGATCTCTGCTCTGTGGTGACAGTGACAGGACCTGAGGGAATGGCCTGAAGCTGTGTCAGGGAGGTTTAGTTTGGATACCAGGAAATTGTTCTTCCCCCAGAGGGTGGCTTGGCACTGAACAGGCTCCCCAGGGAAGTGGTGACAGCACCAAGCCTCAGACACATGGTGTAACTCTTGGGGCTGTCTTGTGCAGGGCCAGGAACTGGACTCAATGATCCTTGTGGGTTCTTTCCAACACAGGTGATATTACGACAAAAATGTGTCATTTTCTGTCCACTGACTGTGAAAAGAGCAATGATTAGACTGGGTGCTTACTATTTTTGTGTTAAAATTTAATTTTTATGAGTCGGATTGAAGGAATTTAAATTAGTCCTCTTAATGCTCAACCATTTTAAGGTCTTCCCAAAAGATTTTATGTATTGGCATAGAATAACAATTATCATGGAAACAAACATAACAAGATTTTGTTTAATAGTGTTATATATCTTCACAATGTATCTCCCAAAAAGGAATGTTTCTTGTCATATTTCCTATATGCTTAGCCAGAAGTTTAAAACTTTTGTTTGTGCTTTATATCCAATTATATTTTTATAAATTATTTTAGTATTTAAGAGGTGAACATTCATATTTGGTTTTAAATTGTTGTGTAAAAGAATTTATGAATCTAACCAAATGTATTATTTTGAGTCAAACCAAATGTATTATTTAAATAATACATTACCATACATTTTCATGGAATATTCTATCAGGTTTCCTCTTCCATATGACATAATAATTGCATTAAAAGTCTTGCAGTTATTTTTCTTGCCAGGAACAACTCTCTTTTTGTGCTTCTGCATAATTTTTTGCTTCATTTTGGCTTTATTAGTCTTGATTTAATAATGAAATTTTGCCTGTTAACCACTGATATAATCTAGGAATACTAGAATACATCATCAGGAGAAGATTGAAATGTATATTTTTTTATCTGCAGCATATTGCCTCAAATTCTTATGATTATTGAAACAATGGACAACCAAGGCATGAGACCCAGCCAGCAGGGCTTTAGGAAAAGCAGATCCACCCTCATCTCCTTTTAGGTGACCCCCTAGTGAATGGGGGAAAGGCTGTTTTTTGATGGGGAAAGGCAGGATTTTGCCTGCCTATGGGCTTTACTTTGGGTTACAAACAAAATCAACATCATACAATGTAAAGATCAGCTACTCTAGTGGTGTAAGTTCTTCTCTACAGTTCATTGTACTAGACTTTTCCAATTCCAACACAGAAATGAGGTGGCCTGGCTTTCTTTTTAATACTGAGAAAGTTTAAATAACTAGCTTAGCTTGGATGGAGGTTTTTTACGAGGCTAAAATTTGATCAAGATGAATTCTGCCTTGATGATCACATAGCAATAAACTTAAGTGGATGGAAAACGTAGTTTTTTCATGTGTTTCTTCCAAAAAAGCAGCATAATAAGGCCTGTGCTGAAAGTTCAAATCTGACCCAAATGTTGTTTCTATCCACAAAACAGAAGAAAAAATGACATGCAATGGCTAATGTTGTCTGAGGGCTTACCCAGGAATATCTCCAAAAGTTAGTATAAAGATAAATTGAATAATTTTGTGGAAAATCACTGACTCTGCACTTTCACGTCAAGTTCTTTGCAGAAACCTTTGCATCAGATTACAAAGATGTATGTTGTCCTGATATATGTGCAACTACTCACCAGTACTGGACTCAAAAATTGCTTGCCTTAGAATTGTTCTTTTATATGAAACTAAGTCCATTTTGGTACTTTATTTTATCTTAAAAAATTACAGTTTCATAAACGACTTTTCAAAGATTTCTGAGAGATACATTTGTAATTTTCTTGGCAATTCATGACTAGGCATTGAGTGGATCACAGTTTAATGTTAGTAATTTATGCAAGGAAATTTGTGCTTTTGAATTTCTGTAAACCAGCTTCATCCACCTTTTAATTAAGTGGTAGTTCATATTTTCTACCTTGTTATTGTATAATTCAACAGATAAGAATTTTTTAGTAAACTTCAAATACTAGCTATACAATTTTTATATAGCTGGTACAGTTAAAAAAGAGTAAAGATTTCTTACTTCAATAATGAACAATTATCACCAGTTAGTGGTGACTGGCATCTTTGTATCTTAGCATGTGATACTTCTAAAGCCTTATGGCAGTGACTTGCTCTTAAGTATTAGAAAATAGAATTTTTCTGCACTTGTGCACTTTCTAGGTATCTTTCAAAAATAAAAGAAGACTAACTGAAATAATTATTGTCTCATTATTTGATTTATAGTAGGCAAATAATTCAAGAACGGAACAGGTTAGATAACGTGGGAATTTTTTGAAGTAACTGAGTTATTTATTTTTAATAGGTCATAAAGCTTGCATTTGAAGAGTTTGAACTGGAAAGAGGCTATGATACTCTTACTGTTGGAGATGCTGGGAAAGTTGGTGATACCAGAACAGTGTTGTATGTGTAAGTACACAACTTCAAAAATTTTCCTTAAAAATTTGCTGGCATGTTGTTTCTACCAGGCCAGGATATATCTATTTAAATCTGCAATTTTAATATATAGAATTTGATAATTAATGTAAGATTAAAATTCAAGTACTATCAAAGAAGATTGTTCATTACAAACTTCAGTCCAAGTCCTTATTATCATCTTTGTAGGCTTTAACATTAGGGACTAAAACCTGCAAATTTAATTTTTTAAAATTAAAAAAAAAAAGGCTTCCTTTAAACAACAAGAACTACCTGTATAACTGTAATTGTATTCACGAGCAATTAAGGGAAAAAAAGAAAAAAGGCTTGGACTTCAGCAAACAGAAAATACAACTTGTGTAAAGAAAATAAAGCATTGATTGATTTCAAAATTGGAATATTCAAAATTGGATTTGTGTATAAAATTTTAATGAAAGGATATAGTCCACCTTTCAGTAAATTTAAACATGTTTTATGGAATAATATGTCATATATTAACAGTGGTGGAATTTAGATAAATTTGAAGTAAAATTCCAGATTAGATAGCTACTCTTAATAGAAAGCTCTTCAATACTGTCTGGACTAATTTAAATAATAGAACCCTGAACAGATTAATTAATCTCATCTACCTTAACCATCTCATTTTTGTTGCATATGCTCATTTTTTCTTAGTGAAGCTCTCATTAGAGAGCTTGTGGTTGACAAGATATTTTGGCTATCACTTTTTGAGGGTTAAGTTATCACATGAATTCTGGTCACCAAACACAAAACAAAATTACAGATTTGATAAATTATCAATGACTAAATAAGAGAAACTAGGATTATTTATGTCATAATAACATTACTTGACATAGCATAAAAATCTGTTGGATAAAGACAGTATTGAACAAATTTGATAAAAATAATCCATTGTAATTTTATATTTTAAGGGGGTTTTAATCCATATAAATAATTGCCATGTTTCCTTTACTTAATTATAGCAAATGACTGCTCTTAACACCCACACATTTTATTTTAAATAAACTAGAATATTTTTGCAGGGAAAAATCTGAAGACAATACTTTCATTATATATATTGGTTTATGAATATATAAATTTATTAATTGCTAATTTCTGAACCATCCTATCAAAGTTCTTTAAAAACCCCTAGTTTAATTTGGTTTAAAAGTTATGATAGAAAATTATTGAATTATTTGCTCAATGCTTGTGTTTCCTGGGTGGCAATACCAAGTAGTTTCTACTGAGTAAATTGCATTCTACATTCTGAGTATCTGAAAAGGAAAAAAGAAAAATCAAAAATGAAAGCAAACCAAAAAAACTCCATTTTGAGAGCTTACACGTTATACTAACAAGAAAAACGTGAACTCGGAATGGTTTTCTACACCTAAGTTTATTTTTTTCTTGTAGTTTGCAGAGCAGCTGTATAATGCAACAGTCCTTCTGGTGATGTTAGTTTAACTACTTGTAACTATGACAAAAGGGGTTGCATTTTTTTTTCTTTTTGAATTGGTATACATTTTTGCTCACAGGGATTGAAAAACTCTTTAACAATCAAGTCTTTGAGTAGTAAATTTGCTATCCCAAACTGTTAATTCTGTTTTCTACACTGTGCATACTTCATAAGTCAAAATTTGCCAAAATTATGTCAAAATTAAAATTACATGTCAATTTTCTTGTTTTTGCTTTTCCATTTGAAGATATTTAGCCTGTGACTAGCTAGCCCACATCAATTTCCCATGACCGAGTAAAAATAAAAATAAAAAAAATCTAAAATATTCATTGATCATATTAATTACTACTTAATAAGCAGCACTTCATAATAACATCACTTCCTGTAACTTTTTTTCACTTTAATAATATTTTAAAAATCCTGCAGCGGACATCCGCTTCTAAATCCATCACTGGCATTTCTAGGACTAGTACAATGGTCTCACTAGAGACACACTTTACTCCTAACCATTTCTTCAGTATATTTTTTTTTACTAAAATAGCAATTGTTTTATCCCTTTTATTCCACAGCCCATCACTTAGGATTATGGTACAATGTTGGTCCTACCACTTTTACTGTAAATTGTACATTTGATGAAAGCGAAATCTGTGCAAATTAATTTGTCTGCCATTTGTGTTGCAAAATTAGCATTACTCTGAAAATCATCTGAGAAATGAAATTATTAATAACTGAAATACACTGGAATACAGGAAGGCCCAAAGACAAAACTATAGTCTCGTGATAATTAATAATGAATTTGAATTTCTATTGAAACAGTGTTCTTGAAGTCATTAAACACTGGATTGTATCATGCATTATGAAATACTTTGTATTTAAACAGTATCACAGATATGTGCCATTTCTTTTGCTTTTCAGAAGCATCTTCTGTAAAAGTAACATCCCTCATAAAACGCTAAGTCCACTTGTAGAGGATATTATCATGAGAAAGTTCATAACTAAATGTCAGAGTGATTTTCTTATCAAAAATTTTTATTAGTTGGTTGTAATAACATCTGTTACGTTTAATGAGCTTTGAGCAGCACCTTGCAGTTTCTTATTCGTCCCAGGAGAAAAAAGGGCTTACAGCAAAGACTTTTCTGGCTAGATTTAATTTTTAAATTTCTCAGAGTATCTTAAAGAAATAATACAGCGCTTTTCTTACACTCCTCAAGCTTCTATTGGCAGACAAAATGCCAGAATTTCTGAAGTTCTGCAGAATATCACTGTAGAATCTCATGCATTTGATTCTAAAACTTTGTAGCTTTTATGATTTAGTTTGAATGCAATATGCTAAAATAATTATCTTTCTAAATTCAAATCTAATTCTAAGTATTTGAATCTTTCAGCTTGGCAGAAAATTGTCACATCTCAACATATTAGCCTCAGCCCCATTCAAAATTTTCCAGTTCTCAGATGCTAAAGCCCTTAAGGTAGTGATGCCTTAGGTTTTAACTTTTATATTTTTTAGATTCTGTGCTGGTTTAGTGGGTAGGTTTGGATATCATATTAATTGCTACTAAGCTCTCTTCACAGAGTGGATAGACAAAACAATTCCTTCTCTAGCTTGAGACCAGGGAAAACTTTCAGGCCCAAGAACAGAAACAATGGTGAAGTGAGAAGGAAAAACAAGGAGGATGGAACTTCATAACCTGAAGCTGTGGTTGGACAATTTGACTCTAATATGATAATGGACCAGAATTTATAAAAGTGTGGGACCTCGTGAGCGGGGGCCCATTTTGTGACCATTCGGGTGCATCTTGGGTGTGGCCCAGCTGGGCTCTTGTGTGGCCCAGGTGTGCCCATGGAGCCCTTCTAATAAATACCTACTTTATCCTTTTACTCTGTCTAGTCTCTGTTCCAGGTCAGCCTCTAGCAGGCATCAGTAGTAGCTACCTCTTTATTGGGTGCTTTATTGTAAATTTAAATATTGTAAACAAATACTGTATTGTAAACAAACTCAAACTTTATAATGAGCTCAGTCGTGCCAGGATGTTTAAAAGCCAGTGAAATATGAACATTGAACTATCTATGAACATTGGAACTGTCTAAAGGGAGGTCAGTAAATAGGGGACCTTTAAATACTTTATGGAAAGAAGATTGAGGGAGTTGAGGATCATGATATATAAATGATCTGTCCTAGCAGATGTGATGATTTCCATAATGTCTGAACTCTCATCCATTAGCAATTTTCTGCATAACCTCAAAGCTGTAGCACTACAGCTCAAGGGGAATATGAAGGAATATTGATGTTTAAAAAGGAGAAAAAAATAAAGTATAGACTCCCCACCTTTATTTTTTTGGACAAAATTGGGAAAATAATTAGAAAAAGAATTTTAAGTTCATGAAAGATAGCACTGATATCATACAAAACCCAATATACTTGGATGAAGAGCAAATTATTTCAAATCAATTTTATGCATTTCTTTGAGAGTGTAGTTGGCATATTAATTAAAGATCTGTTGGCTTTTAATTTTTTAAAGTATTTAATTTTAATATTTTAATAAACTTTTCTAAAAATCTAATCATGAATAGCTTAATTTATTAAAGGAGGATATTCACATCAATTTTATGATTTTTAACAATTGCTTCATCTGCATTCCTTACTTGTTGGGAAAATTTAGTAGTCTTCATGGGTTATGTAGGCTGAGATGTTTAGCTCTGGAAAACAGTACTACAACCTAATAGCAATCTAAATATGATAAGTTTATAAAGTTTTAAAAGCAGTTTTTTCTTATATTTAACAGAGTTTGGCTTGAACTAGTGCCTATATTTTCAAAATAATTCATTAGTGATCATCATATGTGAGGTGAAGTTTATCAGTGAGAATGTTCCCTGCTTTCTGTTTTTAAATTCTAGTGTATTAAGCTAACACATTGCTTTAGAAGGTCTGCTTTACCTCCAAATGTTATGATTTATGATTTTCTTGCAGCACTTACATTAAAGCTTATTTTTTTAAATGATTTCTTAAAACACGAATCTTTTAACTATTTCCTGTATAGAAAATTGTTAGTTGTTTTTCCTTCAATACAAAGAAGAAATTGTACATTAGTGATTCAAAACCAATTGCTTTTGTCAGCTATTTCAATACACAGTAAAAACATCCATGGTAGTAGAATGCTTTTTAGGTAAACCTTTATCCTTTTCTTCTATTCATACAAAGTTTGGAAACTTACTGGGGGATTGGAAAAGAACCTACTCTTTCCTAACTGGTAAAAAACAATATTTCTGGTCCTGGAGACCATTCTGAATAGCTTGGATCTGGCTTCTTGTGGATAACTAAGCAGAGAGCAAACTGTTACAAAAAACTGCTTTCTCTTAGAGTTGCCTTTTCTGACCTGTGATCTGTTCAGAGTAGTGAGAAGCCCAGCTTAATTTTGCCTCACCATTTTTAATTTCCTGCCTGAATGGCTGGTCTGCAAGTCTCTGTTCTTGAACTTGCAGATGATCTGATCTTGAGATGATTACAGACTGGGAAAAATTCAGAGTCAGCAACAATATGTGTTGGTAGACAGATCTGCATTCCCTAAACATTTGATCTACCCTATCTGCCATCCCAGTTGAAGGATGCAGTTCTATGTATGGAGATATTCTCAAGGAATAAAACCAAACAGAAACAACAAAACCCCAACCAAACCAGCAAACAAAAGAAACCAAACCAAACCAAACCAAACCAAACCAAACCAAACCAAACAAAAAATTAAAAAAAAAAAAAGGAAAAACCAAACAACCAAACAAAACTGAAAAAAGCAAACAAACAAAAACACACCAAAAAATCCCACCAGAAACAAAACTACCANTTTTTTTTTGCTTGCATTCTATAGAGATGTTTATATTAATTGAAAGTATTCCATCCTCTTCATAAAGACTTAGAATTTCAGGGTTCACCTTATCTTTGTTCAGAAATTACTGTGTGAGTGTAACTCTCATACATTAATCAGACTACTGAGTATAAAGAGTCATTTAAACAGTTGTTAATTGGTAATGAAATAGGTTTACACATCTAAATAGCCATTGAGAAATTCTTGCAGAAAAATCACTAACTTCCAGTTGTCCTTCAATGTATATGTAATCTTTACATTTTCTTTCTTTATATATGTATTTCTGCAAGCATCTCCTAAACTAATTTTGTTTATGTTACTCACTG
>WAAG01032222.1:3369-18006 GCA_013390105.1 Tichodroma muraria | reverse complement strand
GGGATGATACATTTCTGACCATTGAACACTTCAGTTACATTTCTCACCATTTCTCAGCCTTTTGAACATTATGAGAAGCCTCAGCAAAAGTTGTCTATACAATTTTTAAATATTTATTTCTTCCCCATTACAGCTGGCCAAATGGCCTAGGAAAGGATTTGTAAATAAGTTAGAAATTTCTACAGTTAGACTATTCACAGGTCTGTTTTATACTCAAACCCATCTGATTGTCATTGACACTGTGGAGGCATTCATAGGTAGAAACTCTTCTTGAATTTTACTGAGTGATTGTAATGGGAATTCATAGCGGAGAACTTCAGGTTGAGGAGTAGAAATACCATCATGATTCCCATGTGAACAATTGCACAGCATGCAAAAAAAGTATCGCATAAATGAAAGGAAATGTTTTTCACTATTTGGTCAGTATTCTCAAGTCCCATGGGTTCAAAAATGAGGATGAAATGAGCAAAATGAAATCACTTTCAAAAAGAAGATAAATATTTCCAAAGTTTTAAGGAATTTCCTTATTATATTATAGTTCACACAAGGATATTTTAGACCAACACTGCAAGTAAAAGGAATGAAATAAATACAAGTTGTTTCGTTTTTAAAGAAAAAGTTGATACATGCAGTTTCTATTTTATTCCACATGTAGGTCTCCAAATGACATTATTTTCAGAGATACAGAGCTTTGCAAAACTCGTGAGAGATCAATTCAGTTCAATTTGGTCAGAATGCAATCCCCAGTCTTTTTCTCATTCATTCTCCAATTCTTTATTAATTGAGTTGCTGTTTTTATACCAGTATGAGATACCAGAAATAATTTCAGGTAGAAATGTCCATGGAGTGAGTAGACTAAAATTGTAATAAAAATCTGCAGGAAAACAGGAAATAAATACCTCCTTAAAAATATTTAACAAGATCTCAATCTTAAATTTCCATCTATGTGAGTTTACATGTACTTAATGTTGTGAATCACTTTCAAAATATTTTTGCCTTGGTTCTGGCCCTAAGGTTGAATGATTCTGCCTACAGTAATTTGCATTTCACTGTCAAAGGCAGAAAAACTGAAGATGGCTGTTCCTTTCCTTGTTAACTCACATTTTACCTATTTTAGTTTGTCTTTGAAGTAACTATTCTTGGAAACCATTCATTCTTCTGTCCTTTTGGATACCAGGCTTGTCAGAAGGACTGTAAAATAATTTACACAATGAACCCAGTTAAAATAATCTCATAGTTACAAAGTGCTGCTGGAGAGGAAGCCTTCACTTTCTGACTCCTGGTCCCCACTGTGGAGGTTTTCTCTCACTACGCCTTCTCTGTGCTCCTGCTCAGGGTCAGTTCATTGGAAATGTTTTGCTGAGGTCCATGCCTCACCCATCAACACAGCTCTGCAAGGCAAGCCTGGTGGCCCCTCTCTCTGCCTGCTGTGGAGAGCAGGTGTTTGCAACTCAGCCCTAAACCTCTGCAGAGACCTTGCTTCATTTTCTGGCTTTATATGAGAAGAGTTTAGACTAACAAGCCACTTTGCAGGAGCCTGGACAAATCCCTTTTCTAAAGGCTCACTACTGTCTGGTTCATAAACACTAATCTGTAACAGGCCTGCTCTTATTCATTGCTATAAAAGAGAAGGGGAAAAAACCCAACCCTCTTTTGGTCATTGCCCTCACTCTGTGGTCCCACTCTGACATGTCCCACTCGTGTTATTTGTCAGCTTTGGACTGTTGGCAACGGAGATCTGAGGCACTGGCAACATCCTCATCACACAATGGCTACTGTTTGAGCACTGCTTGCGATTGTCAGCCCAGATCCTTTCTTCTGTGTCTTTTACTAACATGAAGTGCTATAGAGTTTTATATGGGAGCAAGAAGAAGTGTTTCTGAGCATGATGGGATGAACAGTGCCATTGCTGCAGAAAGAGAAATGCAAACCCCCTTCTTGAACCTGTCCAGCCACAGCCATCAGTGACAGGCTATTGACAGTAGCTGCAATTTCGTGTGTTTGTAAGACTGGGTCAATAGCTAAGGCTCCAGCCTATAGATTAATGCAAACACAGAACCCAGCTGGCAGACCCTTCTAATGATCTCACTAAAAGATCTGGTGGCGGGATTGTATAGTCACCTTTCATAAAGAGGTCATGCCTAGGATGGATGAAATCCAACTGCTATCAGGAGCTTCAACAAGATAAATCACAGCAGGTGCTTCCTCACGATGTCACAGCTCATGTGCCAGTTCCTTTGCAGCAGCTTTTTGAAAGGGTTAAATGAACTCTACTCTTTGCAGAAAAGTAGCTGATAAATATAGATATAGATGATATATATATCTGATATATATGTATCATATATATGATATATATAATATATATGATACATAGATGATACATATAGATGGTAGATATATAGATAGATATACCTGCTCTCTGTGGTCTGTGAGGAAAAACTTGTGTTCCTTATATAGCATAAGAAACCACTTTTCCCTTCTCCTTGAGCTGTGTGTATTCAGGGCACGAGAGGAACTGACTAAGGGTTTCGGTCTGGGCCCCTTTTGCTCTCTGCTGGCAGCCTGCGGGAACAGCAGCATCTCTGCGTTCAGCACTCAGCGAAAAGGACCTTCCCACTGACGTGAAGCAATGACAGTTTATATTCCTGACCGAGTTATGGAACGTGCTAGCGCATTTTATGTATTCTTTGTCTCTGTGTATGAAGTCATGCTGGTAGGTTACATTAAGAGGAAAAAAAAGTTAATGTGTGGTGAAAAAGGACCATCTTTGAGTGGCTATGTATATGCATGTCTGCCTTGTAATTAATTGCAAGGGAGGAAAATACTTTAGAAAATGCTGCCTGCGTTAGAAATAGTTGGCAATGATCTTGAAATCAAGTGTATCTCTTAACATATGACCACCCAAATGCAAAAATTAAAAAAGAAAAATTCCTTTTAATCATGAAAGTAAAAGCCTAAAATTTGTTGACAGATGAACAGGACCAGATGAAGTTTCCCACAGCAGTAGCTGAACACCTGGTAATAGGGTGTGTAAACACAGCTACAACCTCCACCTCACAGTCCAGCTGCAGCTTCTGAGCAGGGCTGTAACTTCCAAACACCAGGCAAGCATAAGGGGTGACTAAGTCTAACTTGGAAAGAAAATTGAAAGCAGAGACATTTAGTCATAAAGGAAATGAATCCTTGAGGTAAGAAAAAAAGAGATGGGTCTTAGGACGGGATGTAACCACATAAAAAGCATGATGCATTTGCTTGGCAGAAAAACCCTAACCATAGTACACCTTCAAGCAAGAAGGGTAAGGAGGTATTTCACTGAATTCACCTGTAGGCTGTGCTCTATCTTCAACAGCTTCACTGGGTGCCACACGCTGACTCCTGGTCAGATCACGCATCCAACATTGTGTGGCTTCTTGGTCACCTCCACCCTGTGTCAGCCCATGCTGGCTGCCAGGAGGGGATGGTTCTGTGGTATTTGAAGTGGCTTTACAACACAAAGTGAAACATTGCTGGACATCAAAGTGGATTGCGGGACAATCCACAGTTTCCTGTGGATTCCTAATTTTGAATTCTGGAAGACAACATTAGACAGAACATCTAGAGCACATAGTATTGAGTGTGACCTACCTGTAAGGCAGACAGACACCTCTGCCATATATCAGGGGCAGGGACAGGTGATAAATTCCATTCTCTTCTCCCTTCCATATGAAAATATGTGTATCAAAAGAATTTTCTTCAGCAGAAAGTTATACATTTGTGCCTCTCTTCCTGCTGATAAAGCATTTCTTCAGTAAACAGACATGAAATCAGCTACACCACAGTAGGACAAGGAAATGAGGAAAGAGAAAAGGTCTGACTGCTGGAGTGGGAAAGATTGCTTTTTCCCCCAGTAAGGCAATAAAAGACTCAGAGAAGTTTGATTGGTCTCACCCTCCCTTACTTTTCAACATGCTGAATTGCAACACAAGACATAGACACTAGGTAAGCAAATCCATGCTTAGTGGTAGTTTTCTAGTGGTATTTTAGAAGGTCTTGTATACCCAGAGACCTTACCAGGCCTTACCCAGCCTCTGGCTGCTAGTCCCAAAGTTCCTGGAGATTCTGTGTCAAAGTGGACAGCTTCCAAGCAAATGTTTTGGGTACCTTCACAGTCATAATTATGCTCATATCTGGACATCTGGCTTTCAACTTAGGCATGAACCATAGTTTTTGTGTCCAGAATCAAACATCCTGAGGTAGCTGGTATGATGCTGAAGATCTTGCTTAGGACAAGGATATTGTGGGTCATTGCACACAAAATCTGATTCAGTGAGAACCTCTAAGGACAGGGAACCTGAACTTCTCAGGTCTCAGCCTTGCTCTTACCATATCCCCACCTGCAATGATGAATGTACAAGTCCCAACCCCTGGATGTGCTGCCCTGGAAATCCCCTCCTGCTGGGATTAGTGAGGTAGAAAGAGCAGCCAGCTGAGATCTTGCTGGGGTTGACCAACCAAAATGGCAAATGCTTTTGGGTGGAGTAGATGCTGAAGGTGGGTGCTCCCTGTGTGGGGAGACATTAACCCATCACGTCTTCACCTGTGGTCATGTTTTTCACATCTGTGGCTTGTTTGAACATCTGAACATCATTGTACAGCAAACTCTACACCTCAAATTGTGGGATTTTTTTTCCCCCTGTGGTTCCTAACATCCTCCTTTAATTTAATTTCACTGCTTGCCTGCAGCAATTAAAATATGTTTCAAGGAAAACTGTAGCAAAGAGTAAAGTTTTCCATTTATAACACCTGATTAACAAGGAAACAGACAACTTTCTCCTTCTAACACAGAGGCATGGGCTTGTTCTTGAAAAGCAGACAGGAATTCTTGCAGTCCTGCCTGGCACATTGTCAAAGGCTTGTGCTTTCACAGTGAGTGCACACTGTGCTCTGAATAATAGTGACTCTGCATCACATCTTGAGTATCCACCAGGAAAAGCCCTGAAAATATAGTGTATGTCCCCATTATTGCTGTAACAGAACTTCATGAAACTAAACCTGAGAGCAAATAAAGCAGAAATCAACATCCAGAATAAGCTGAAACACACGCATTAAACATGCTAATTGATATAAATTTTTGACAATGTTTCTGTATTTGTACTACATGGGGAATTATCTTCTCCAGGACATTGTGTTGGTCAAAGATTGGGAAACATCAGGAAAACATAGTCATTGTTGGAGCACATGCAGAAAGCTGGCACCATCAGTACTGTTAAATATATTTTTTAGGGCAAATTAGAGTAATATTCCCCATTCTAGTAAGTAAGTGAATTTGACAGTGTGTCTCCAGCTATTGGCTGTGGGTGCCTTTCCCTGTCTTTAAGATGGTGAACTAAGTTGTCTGGGCCTATTTCTTCTTTCACTTACATTGGAGTTAAATCCTTCACCACACTGTGAAGTATCATAACCTACTTCATTTTCCTCTGCTTCATAGCCCAAGAAATCCCTGGGGTACCATTAAGGTGCCAGCTCCAACTGAAGGAGTTGTTGGCATTGTTCATTCAATAAAAGCACTGAAATAGCAAAAGTGAAATGGACGCAGTTATCACAGTAATATTTTTTGGGAGGACCTGAATCTCATGTTATTCTATTATGGACTAGAATAACAGGCCCTTTGACAAGAAAAATGGGGGAACTCTGACTTCAGCATAGGATTGAACCTCTCACTCATGCAAGGAATTGCTGCAATTTCCTACAGCTGAAGTATTTACCAGTAGCAAACTCATTACAGCACATTGGTTTAAAAGAGTCTTTTCACTGGAAAATTCAGCCTCAAGTTGTCAAATGGGTCTCACTTGAAAAGAAAGAGAAGAGGAAAGAACCAAGCAATCGCAAAGCCCTTTGTGTCAGAAGTGCTGAATTTTTGCATTTGACACTTCATCTCAGCAAAACTAACCCAGTTTGATACTTCATCTAAGCAACATTAAACCAATCTTTAAAAAAGCCCACAAAAGCAAACACACAAAAAACCTCAACCAAAATTAAGCAGAAGAGTTAAACAATATGACAATGAGAGAAAACTTTTTATTCCAGATTACAAGAAACATTAAAGCTTGAGCCAAAACATATTTTTTCACTTTGTTCATTTCCTTAAAAATCTTGGACAAATTTGGTTTCGGTTTCTCCCAAACCAATTTTCTTTTGTCTCTAAAAAGCCCATTATTTACTGACCTAACTAATCACATTAGTTTCCTTTCCACAGAAGGGCCAAATCTTATATTTTTGAGTCAGTTCCAAAATGATAGTAGGTGATGGCAGAGAGAGAAGGAGAGGGTCCTGAAGGAGATTTTGAACGAATTCATTTATGTTTGTAATATAATCCAAGGTGCCATTAGACCACCCACAAGCAGATAAAAAGCAATATTTTAGGGGAGCTATTGAACAGGACTTTTATACTTTTGTTTTATATTGAATAACATGGTTACATTGCACACATGTTTCTTTTATTATACTAGTTTTAAATTTCTGTTTCCTTCTGTTACTAAGTACTAAAGTGTTGGTTCTCTCAATAACAACAGCAGTCCCTAAGGAAAAGATGACTCTGTACCTGTTTTGGGAGAAGATATACTTTTGGCCACCTAGAAATGGTTGTTCATATCTAAAACTGAAAGTTCATCTCCCTGCCAGTCTGCAACTCTGAAACAAATGAGCAGAGTTTCTGCAGTTGACTCTTTGAATTCCTACTGGAAAATGTGCAATGGAGAGAAATACAATGATTTCATCAGAGGTCCAGAGGTCTGTCAGTTTCTATTCAAGCTGGAATAATAACAGAAACTGCCAGAATCATCCTGGAAATTGATGGAAATTTGGATATAGATTGAACAAAAAAACAGTTTTCAGGGCACCAAACAGGTGTAAAATTTGTTTGAAAGTTTGGTGTGTTTCCTATCTTACTGGACTCTCTTAACCCCTTGCCACTGCAAGTAGAAATCTGACAAATCCTTATACTGTGGCTGACTTACAGGACACAGAAAGGACTGTATCAGGGCAGCTTGGTAATACTTAATTAAAAGAGGATGTGGCAGCATCTTAACATGCATAATTATTTCTACATCTGACCTCCCCTCTTCAGGTAAGCATTTAATATTCACAATCATTATTTTCTGAAAAATGGTCTTAAGCCTTTTTTAATATCCATGAAGCAGGGTTGAAACCTCTGTTTATCTAAGCTGTGTATCATGTAGAGGCATATTTTTAACCTGCCTTTTATTATGTTAACACCATAAGCATCTTGGATATCTCACAGCTTTTATACTTCTGTTTTGTAGAAAAAGAAGAAAAAGAAGGAAGAAATCAGGGAATTCTGTAAAATGCTTGGAAACAAGTGTGTTATGGGCATAGCAGGGGCCCCTCTGAGGTCGTCTTGGGAGCTTTTTGTATTCATAATCACTTCCTACTGTGCCTGCGGCCACTCTGTCAGCCAGAGCCGGGCAGCTAGTGGGTGAACAGGCCATGACTCCACTTCCTCTGGCATCCCCTTGGGATGGTGGGGTGTTCCTGGGATGCTCCAGGGCAGCGGGTGGAGGGTGGGACAGCTGCCCTGCACAAACCACTGCCTGCGTCTGTCTCATTCGCTCGGTGTCTCCATCACCAGCAGCCTTTCGTCACTCCTGTTCTTTCAGCCTCCTGCAACCAATTTGTGCTCAGGGTAATGGGACATGGAGAGCTTTTCTGCTTCGAACAGTGTTCGATGGTGCCCTCTAGCTCACAGTCTATCTCCTTGATCTCCTGGAGTAAGAAGAGATAAATAATAAATGGATTTCTGTTGATACAAGGTCTGCCCAGTGAAGTGGCTTACACTTATCTCATTTACAGAGTGAGTGGCATTTAAATGCCAGACAGTCTTCCACGCAAGTATCTCAGTGAGCTCAGGCATGCAGGCACACTGCAAAAAGTATTGAAGCAATTTTAAATGGGGTGCTCAGCTGTGCTGATGATTACCTGTGCAGATGATAACCAGCAGCTCTTTTTTACTGGTATCTTGTCTATCTGATTTTAAAATATCTCATCAAAACTACACTTCATTGACTTTGTATTCTTGATCTGCTGGGTCAAGCAAAAACAGCACTCTAACTGGGCACCACTCTTCTGTAGTTTTGTAGCTTTCTGTATATGCTATATACCACTCATGTATGGAAGTATTTACAATATCTTGGTCCATAACTTATAGAAATGTATTTGTTTGCAACAAATATCTACCATGTATCCATGAAAAGCAATGAGTTTTCCAGACATTGTCCAGTTCTTTTCAGAGGATCTTGTTTTCTGGGGGGAAAAAAGAGGGGGAAATTCATCTAAATTGTGGATGCTGTTAGTGAAGGTCATTATTTCTGGTTTAGTCACCTCAGATTCCCTTTATATCCAGTGGAAATCATCAATATAGTCACCATAATTTGTGCTGAGGATGTTCATCTGGTCCTGAAATGACCATTGGCTTCAGTAAAGTACTTCAGGTTGGATTGATGGGCCATAGCCAATAAAACAAGGTTCTACAAGGCCCTGCATTTGAGACACAACAATCCCCTGCAGTGCTACAGGCTGGGGGGAAAGTTTTCCACTGACAAAGGAAACCTGGGGGTTGTTTTCCTGTTCAGTCAACAGCAGTGGAACCTGAGCCAGGGTGTGCCCATATGGCCAAGAAGGCCAATGGTATCCTGGCCTGGGTCAGAAAAAGTGTGGCCAGCAGGACCAGGGCAGGGATTGTCCCCCTGTACTCAGCACTGGTGAGGCCACACCGCGAGTGCTGTGTCCAGTTCTGGCCCCTCACTGCAAGAAAGACTTGCATTGAGGGGCTGGAGTGTGTCCAGAGAAGGGCAGCAGAAATGGGGAAGGGTCTGGAGCACAACTCATATGAGGAGCACCTGAGGGAACTGGGGGTGTTTAGCCTAGGGAAAAGGAGGCTCAGGGGTGACATTATTGCTGTCTACAACTCCCTGAAAGGAGGTTCTAGCCAGGTGGGAATCAGTTGTCTCCAGGTACAACAGGAAGTGGACTCACAATGTGCCACGGGAGGTTCATTTTTTACATCAGGAGGAATTTTGTCACTGAAAGGATTATCAAGCATTGGAATGGACTGCAGGGAGGTGATGGAGTCACCTGGAAGCTGGAAGGTGGAGGAGGTGGAGGTGTATCCCTGGAGGTGTTCAAGGAATGACTGGACATGGCATTTAGTGGTCTGATCTAGTTGACAAATTGGTGATTGGTCAAATACTGGCCTCAGTCTTGGAGACCTTTTCCAACCTGAATGCTTCCATGCTTCTTTGATTCTGTGATCTTACTGGGTGGACCTAAATTGTCTGGAGAGTGAGTCATGACAACTAGTTCATGAGTAGACACCCAAAATTGAGCAACATGGTTCCCATTTCTAATTCTTGCCTAGAAGCTTACTTAACATTGAGATCAGCATAATTAAACATGATGTACTTGCTGTCCTGTTCTATGCATGTCTGAGGAGTTGGATCTTTATTTTTGACTTTAGGCACAGGATCGGCTCCACCATGAGACTGACTCACACATGTACATAAAGGTCATGCATCCGTGTAAAAGCAGGTACAGGGTAAAGTTCTTATGAGACAATGAATGCTTTTTGGTTTTGAGAAAAACAGTATGAATAGGTGAATGTTGAGATTTTTAGATCATGTTACTGTATCAGCTCTGTCTTATGCACTACAGATCTTGGTTAAGAAGTGAGAAGAATGGCTTTATTCTGCTAATTTCTCAAGCACTTGTTACAAAGTTTTCAAAATCATTAAACCTCATCATAGTTAGAGAAGGGAATTCGTTTTCACTCCATATGATCAGTACAAAAATTCTAGGTGAGGGCCTATTCTCTTATTCCTGCATACTCAGAAGGAGCTCTATTGGTTTTGATTAGAATATCCAAATGAGGAAAATAATAAGGAAAGCAAGAAAAAAACATGAAATAAACTGCAGCTGGTACCAATTTCAGAAAAATGGAAAATGTATATCTGAACTTTGGGGAGCAATTAATCTTGAAACAAAACCTACACCTGAACTTTTCTGACCTCCTTCTAAATGTCTTGCAATCCTTATAGAAATGCTTTATTTACCTGCTGAACAAGCTGCAATATGTATTTTATTTTTACCTGTGCCTGGTATGGTCTGTCCTGTCTTTCAGCTTGGGGATGATCTGGAGATGTCAAACATCCCTTTGAGGCTCAGTATCTTGGGATAATGCTTCAAGTTGGACAGCTTTGACTTCTTCATGAACCTTTCAATTTATCTTACAAATGTCAGGGTGCATACTGTTCCTTTGTTTTGAGAGCATTGGAGTAGGTGTAAACTATTTGTGCAGTGTATTTCTTTGGCATCTGATTCTTGCTCCTTCTTATTTCTGTATACGTTGCTTTTCTCCTGACCTTTGTGATATGCAAATATCACACATTCACCAGAGAAAATAACTGCGGCAAGACTGGGATGTAGTGGAGTCCTTGTGGATGCTTTTATCCAGATATTCAGCAGTTTTCACGTCTCCCAGGTTTGCAGCAGTTTGATTTGAGTGACAGCCTTGCTCTCAGGTCCTGACTCTCCCATGACTGGGAAGCTAACTCTCTCCATATGTTCAGGCACTTCCTGAGATGGAGCTAGTCAGTGCTTGATCATGGATGAGAGTCTGGCATCCAACTCAATGAAGCTCTTTGTTTAAACCCCATTTATTGACAGAGAACACCAAGCACCCCTTCCTCCTTATCAATGGAGTGATTTAAATACTCCAAACATTTAGCATGAGGTATTGCCTTCCCCTACCTCCTTTGGCATTAAATAGCTGTTAAAGTACCAAATGGAAAAGCAACAGAAGTTATTGGTCTTGATAGTGTTAAGGCAAGATATGGTCCCCCGCACAGGAAATGTCACTTTTAATACAAAACAAGTTTCAGACTCATAGAGTTGCCAAATTATTTGAAGTGATTTGTGTTTCATAGATTCAACTGCTACCCTAAATCAGTACCAGACAGATAAAGGAGGCATAATTCTAAATGCAGATGAGCTGTAAACAGACACCAAATCCGGAAGGACTGTGACGCTGAGTTGCGATAATTTAGACTGTTTCCTACAGGTTACCAGAATTCAATATTAAAGAAGAAATAAAAATAGTAGCCTTGCTTATTCCTGTTGGACAGAGTTAAGGAGTAGAGAGGCATCTCTTGATCCACCCTACTGTAATGTCTGACACAGTATAGGCTAGAAATAATTTGTATCCCACCCACAAGACTAATAAAGAAAAGAAGGAAATCTGACTCAGAGATGTGTCACTGTGTCAACAAACTTCAGCAGTAATGTATCTCGTGTATGTCCTGTCTGTGACTTGAGCCGCAACCCAATCCAAAGACACTTGGTGTATAATGCATCCTTAAGGTGATTTGGCAGGTTTGGGAAAATTACAGAAGTTGCTGTAAGCCAGTAAAGGTTAAAAATTCACAACCACAGTGATAGAAGAGCAAAATTGTTCAAATAATAAAATCAAAAAGCAGCAGTTCACTTCAAAAATGAATATTTAAAATATTCTTAGAGTAAATTTTTTCCCTACTCCTTCTTTCTGTTTAACTATTCTCCTAACTATTCCTAGTACAGGGAAGCTATTAAGGGACTTCTGGTTAATACAGGAATAAAATAGCTTCTTTCATGACTATGGCAAATATAGAGCAATATTGCAGTCTGAAAGGCTATCAGTGGCTAGAATCACAGAATCACAGAATGAGGTTGGAAGGGACCTCTGGAAATCCTTGGTCCAGCACCCCTGTTCCAGAAGAGCCAGCTACAGGCAGTTATTCAGCATCATGTCCATATAGCTTTTGAGTATCTCCAAGGATGCAAACTCCACAAATTCTCTGGGACATGCTCCAGTGCTCCATCACCCCCACAGTGAAGGTCATATATATATTGATTTGAGAAGTACAGTTAAAGGAGCTAACAAGAGTTAGAAATGCAATTATCCAGGAGCTTCACCAACCCCCCCATGCCCTCCAAAATTAAAAAAATTATCTCACATCTATAAAGAACATGTTGCAGTTCGAGAAAACCATTGTGACCAGTCAATTCACATTTCAATGGTTATGCAAATCACACTTCAACAATTTGTACCAGTTTTCCTGCCAGTCCTGTGAAAACTCAAATAAAAAACCAAACAAACAAGCATTTCCAGGTTCCCTCAAGAGTTTCAATCCAATATTTTAAGAAAGACTTTTTGTCAGACTTTGACATTTTGAATGGAGACCTGGTATGGCATGATTTTCATCATTAAGGTACAAGGCAGGAAAAACAATCATGCAGAAACTGTGTGAACTGAAACTTGCAGAAGCTGATAACAAGACTTTTCACGAAGCCAGCTAGCTGGTGTCAAATCTCATTGGCTCATATTCAGGCAATCACAGTTGGAATTGCTTCCCCCTCATTTGTAGTTTGCAAAATGTGTCAGTACTGGCAACTCCATTTATGCATATGGGAGGATAAAATTTTTATCCTAGAGTGAACTGCTATAATTGTTCTGGATAGAAATCATAGGACTCCTCTGAAGGAGGATTTGAAGGTCCAAATGTATCTTTCCAAATTATTGTGCATAAGGTGAACTGTCAGGATTTCCAGCAGTTGCTTGGGAATTTGCGCGGCTCCTCACTAGTGCTGAGACAATACGGCAGGAGTTATAGCAGCAGAGGTCTGGCCTCATGTCTTCATTTCAGGAGAACAGAAAATCCTTAGAAGCAGGGCATAGTAGAATCAAGATGAGCACAGGTCCAGTTTTCCTTGAGGGCTGTGCAGCAGCTCTGTCGCAAAGGAAGTGACACGTCCCAGTGTCCAGCATCAAGGAGATGGGCAATGCATCAGCCTTAACTTATGCTTAGTCCATGTCAAAATGAAGATACTTTCACTCATGTCTCTGACCCCACTTTGCAGGTTTGCATCTTCTGAGTGCTGAGACTTCAGCCTGTGAGAAGCTTCCAGGCAAAGGATATTTCGCTCATTNGTGGGGTGACAACACGCTGTCTCTCCTCACAGCTTGGTTTTTGGTAGCTACGGTGACTTGGGCAGGAGGCAGCTGCAGTTAAGTTCTCATGTCAGTAGAAGAGAAGGGATCTCATCTCTGCAGGATGCACACCCAAGTGCATCTGTTTTTGAGACTCTGTCCAAACTGGGACCTTTAGACAATACCAGAATATAAACNATAAAATAGCTTCTTTCATGACTATGGCAAATATAGAGCAATATTGCAGTCTGAAAGGCTATCAGTGGCTAGAATCACAGAATCACAGAATGAGGTTGGAAGGGACCTCTGGAAATCCTTGGTCCAGCACCCCTGTTCCAGAAGAGCCAGCTACAGGCAGTTATTCAGCATCATGTCCATATAGCTTTTGAGTATCTCCAAGGATGGAAACTCCACAAATTCTCTGGGACATGCTCCAGTGCTCCATCACCCCCACAGTGAAGGTCATATATATATTGATTTGAGAAGTACAGTTAAAGGAGCTAACAAGAGTTAGAAATGCAATTATCCAGGAGCTTCACCAACCCCCCCATGCCCTCCAAAATTAAAAAAATTATCTCACATCTATAAAGAACATGTTGCAGTTCGAGAAAACCATTGTGACCAGTCAATTCACATTTCAATGGTTATGCAAATCACACTTCAACAATTTGTACCAGTTTTCCTGCCAGTCCTGTGAAAACTCAAATAAAAAACCAAACAAACAAGCATTTCCAGGTTCCCTCAAGAGTTTCAATCCAATATTTTAAGAAAGACTTTTTGTCAGACTTTGACATTTTGAATGGAGACCTGGTATGGCATGATTTTCATCATTAAGGTACAAGGCAGGAAAAACAATCATGCAGAAACTGTGTGAACTGAAACTTGCAGAAGCTGATAACAAGACTTTTCACGAAGCCAGCTAGCTGGTGTCAAATCTCATTGGCTCATATTCAGGCAATCACAGTTGGAATTGCTTCCCCCTCATTTGTAGTTTGCAAAATGTGTCAGTACTGGCAACTCCATTTATGCATATGGGAGGATAAAATTTTTATCCTAGAGTGAACTGCTATAATTGTTCTGGATAGAAATCATAGGACTCCTCTGAAGGAGGATTTGAAGGTCCAAATGTATCTTTCCAAATTATTGTGCATAAGGTGAACTGTCAGGATTTCCAGCAGTTGCTTGGGAATTTGCGCGGCTCCTCACTAGTGCTGAGACAATACGGCAGGAGTTATAGCAGCAGAGGTCTGGCCTCATGTCTTCATTTCAGGAGAACAGAAAATCCTTAGAAGCAGGGCATAGTAGAATCAAGATGAGCACAGGTCCAGTTTTCCTTGAGGGCTGTGCAGCAGCTCTGTCGCAAAGGAAGTGACACGTCCCAGTGTCCAGCATCAAGGAGATGGGCAATGCATCAGCCTTAACTTATGCTTAGTCCATGTCAAAATGAAGATACTTTCACTCATGTCTCTGACCCCACTTTGCAGGTTTGCATCTTCTGAGTGCTGAGACTTCAGCCTGTGAGAAGCTTCCAGGCAAAGGATATTTCGCTCATTTTTCTGGCACACTGTTAAGGCAAACTCAGAAAATATTATACAAGTCATATGGTGTCAAAAGAATATGCC
>WAAG01032220.1:22401-36310 GCA_013390105.1 Tichodroma muraria | reverse complement strand
GTTTGGACTATACTTAAATTTCACAGCTGTACAGTACAAGAACTATTACATGATGTGTCCTGTTACAGCAGGAATGCGATATTTAATTACTTTATTTCAACAAGATGGGATGAGGTACATTTAGACAAAATAAAAATTCTACTCCTTTTACTCCTTTTTTGAGGTACTCACATCTGTACCTCAGTGACAGTAGAAAATATTTTTATGTTAACAGCTGCTGTGAGGAGAAGCAGCAGGCATTTACAGTTTAATGAGACATTTAGGTACCAGTATGTTTTTTGGAAAGATTATCTTCATAAGGAGAAGAAAAGATACACGACTGTTTCTAATTACGGAACTACTGATAAAAGCAAGTTTGCAGTAGTATTTTACTAAGCCATGGTTGTGTGACAAGGCTTTAGTTAGTAGCAGGAAAACGTTTTAAGTAACTAAAATGACAGTAGGAGCTTCTTTTTTCTTTAACCTATTGTGTTGCCTACTTTTTGCAGGGGGGATTATCTTGCCTTTTTTTCTCTTAGTGTGTTTAGCATTCTATATACATTCATTTCTATAGGAAGCAGCAATAATAGTACAAAGCCTCTTCTAAAAATCACCTGTTTAGTTAATTTATAGCAGTGTCAGGAAGTAGTTTAGGAAGGCAGTCCTGTTTTTAGTAAGTGAATGCTGACTCTGAGGGAACATGAACGATAAGGGAGACAGGAAATGATAAGGAACACTTTCCAGTATGATTAGCACAGCTCACATTGGACATGCACATGGCACAGAATTGTGCTGTTGGCACTGAGTCTGGTCCGTGGTCCTGTATTGGTCATAGGTTTTCTCTTAAACACAGTAAGATATGAACAAACATGCTTATAAAATGGGTTCTGCTAATCAGGTCGATCGGAGATATCAATAGCATTCTGTTAAGTTCTACTAACCTTCCAAGGTCACTTTACATGGTTTTAACCTGACAGTTTGAGCGTTTGCATCTCTTTCAGAAAAAAAAATACAAGAAAATCACTTCTTAAGTGATGTGACAGGTATGTTCCCTGCAGCATGACAACAGTTTTGTTTTTGTTGCAGGTTCCGTCTGGGTTGTTCATACCTAGTATGGCAATTGGAGCAATAGCAGGAAGGATTGTAGGAATTGCAGTGGAGCAGCTGGCTTACTACCATCATGACTGGTTCATTTTCAAGGAGTGGTGTGAAGTTGGAGCTGACTGTATTACACCTGGTCTTTATGCCATGGTTGGTGCTGCTGCATGCTTAGGTAAATAAAATATAGCAAATAAGTATCTGATTTCTTCATATAGCAAAATGATTATTAAAAAATGAAAGGAGATAAACTTGTGCAGTTTTGGAATAGCTATTTATATTATAAATATGTATATTTATAGGGTCTTCCCTCCAGAATAATATATTCACATCACTACACAAGACCTTCAAATCCTTGTGATGATCTGAGGAGGGATGTGAAATCTAAATTGATGAGAAATAGGAAAATTTTAGTAGTATTTGCTTTCTCTTTTTGGTATCAAGAGATGTCATTACTACATTGGTCAGAAAAATCAGTTCCTTGAAATGTATGAAGTAGAGCATTTACTGTGTCAAGTACAATTAAAATTATTAGAAGGAAGTGGTGTGATCAGCTGCCACATCTACATGAATTGCAAAAATTGTTCTTGAAATTCGTAATCCAAACAAAAGTTTTAGAAGTTTGTAAGGTATTTTTAACAGGTCTAATTGTTGAAAATCAGCTTCGTGGAAAGAGGCTTAAGTTGGGAACCTAAACTTGTCCTCGTTCATAACTTGGTGGCCTTAGAAATTAAAAGATGTTAGGACAGATTCTGCAAGAAGTAGACCTTTTCTTTAAGGAAAATTGTGTTTGGGCAATAAAACTAGTGATACACATTTAGGTTTTGGAGAGGTTGTTCTGGTTTTTAATAGTGCAAATTAATCACTCTTGAATGCATTGAAAGTTTGTAGTACATTTTCTTGTATTGAATGAAGATACAGCATCAAAAACCTTAGCAGAAGAAAATGATTTTAAATAGTAACAAAAGAGAAATATAATCCCTGTCTTCTATTGTCCAAGAAAGAGATTTCTTTTCATCAGCTCATAATTCTGTTTAGCTTTTATGATTAAGCAACAGCATTAAATTCCTAATCCTTTGGACAATATATCTGTTGATTTGCTACTTGTGACTTTATTGCATTAGATCCATTCTTTTTTCAAATTCATATCTTACATTATCGGATACATATCTTTGATTATCGGATTTCCTTGCATTTCACAGTACTTTTAACCCTGACGTGGTATGGAAACATACACAGTTTAATTCTTAGTTTACATTAAATAACTGTACATATTTTCCAACTCCCTTTCTATGAATTTTCCCTAAAACTCTCTTTTTCACTTCTAGAAGTTTTGTGTTAGTTTTCTCTGTCTGCTTCTGTTGGTGTTATGCAGAAGGATGTTGGTCAGATGACCTTTCATGTCAAAGTTATTTATAGGTCTCAACAGGAAGACAGAAAATTCTAAAATCATTATTATCTGATACTCAAATGTTACCGGCTATCATTTTCCTTGCAGGTGGTGTGACAAGGATGACTGTGTCCCTGGTAGTTATTGTCTTTGAGCTAACTGGAGGGCTGGAATATATTGTGCCCCTTATGGCTGCAGTCATGACCAGTAAGTGGGTAGGAGATGCCTTTGGTAGGGAAGGCATCTATGAAGCACACATCCGACTGAATGGGTATCCTTTCTTGGATGCAAAGGAAGAATTCACTCACACAACACTGGCTGCTGATGTGATGAGACCTCGGAGAAGCGACCCACCTTTAGCAGTTCTGACCCAGGATAATATGACTGTCGAAGACATAGAAAACCTGATCAACGAAACCAGCTATAATGGTTTTCCTGTTATTATGTCAAAGGAATCACAGAGACTAGTGGGTTTTGCTCTAAGAAGAGATTTAACTATTGCAATAGGTAATTAACTTTCAGTATTGCATTATTATATATGCCAATTTAAATTGTATATATTATTTTATATTTAAAATAGAATTTACTCTGTATGTTTCTAGACTCCAGGTTGATTTAAGTATATGGTAATATATCTTCAGTAGCAGGCTCTGAAATGAAGAAAATTCTCATCTCTTTGTCTCTATTGTTAAAACAAAAGTTGTCATACTCAAGTAGGTCAAAACATTATCTAATCTGGTATTTTTTAGTTTTTTGAGGCTTTTGATAGTAATCTCATTTTCACAAGTAGTGCTATACTAACATTCATCTTTAAAATTGAGTAATTTTCATTTTTGACCAGCAGTATTCTGTTGAGAATTACTGTCCAAGTAATTTTTGAATGTATATCCTATTTCTTTCTGACAGTGTGTTATTTACTTTTGTTATAAAAACCAAGGTTGTATTACGGAGTGATAAGTGCAATATTAATTATTTTAGATTTATATTTTTCAATCTGTTTGTGTAATGGGAAATTTGTCCCTGGGCACATGAGCGCACAAGCTCTATTTGGGACATCTTCTGAGTGAGTATTAGTGCTTGTGTGATACTTGTGACAATGCTTTGTGCACTGGCAAGAAAAATTCTGTGGATTTTGAGGCTACTATCATAACCAAAGGAAGAAATACACTGTTATGTAAGAAAATGTTACAAAAGTGTAACATTTAGTGCATGAAATAAGTGATGGAAGTTGCATCTTAAACTACTTTTGTTTTGATACATATCTCTTAAACAAAGACACTTGAGAAAGGGACAGAAGTCTCCAGAAGCTTTTTTAAAACATGTTTTGGGAACATAACACTGTTTACTTCAGTTAGATTTTTGCCTGTGGTCTTAGTACTGTGTATACCATGGTATTACATTACGTAGGATATATATGAATGTACAAAACTTGGAAATTATTACTGACACCATACTGGTTTAAGTTTGCATTGACTTGAGTAAATGGGGGAATAAGAGAACATTCTTCTTAGAATATGTTTCACAGGTAAGACTCATTTCAGCTGCTGAGATTATACAGTGAAAGTTGCTTAGTCTTGGGTTATGTCTGTCTTAAGAGTCAGTGCCCTGGCAGCCAGGAGGGCCAAGCGTGTCCTGGGGTGCATCAGGCCCAGCATCAGCAGCTGGGCAAGGGACAGGATTGTCCCGCTCTGCTCTGCGCTGGGGCAGCCTCACCTCCAGTGCTATGGACAGTTATGGGTGCCAGATTATCAGAGGGTTATAAAGCCATTAGAAATCATCCAAAGGAGGACCACGAAGATAGTGAAGGGCCTTGAGGGGAAGCTGTGTGAGGAGCAGCTGAGGTCACTTGGTCTGTTCAGCCTGGAGAAGAGGAGAGTGAGGGGAGACCTCATCAAAGTTACTACTTCCTCATGAGGGGAAGAGGAGGGGCAGGCACTGATCTCTTCTCTGTGGTGCCCGCTGGCAAGACCTGAGGGAATGGCCTGAAGTTGTACTGAGGGAGATTTAGGTTGGATATTTGGAAAAGGTTCAGGGGGCTGTCAATTGAGACTGGGTTTTCCCTGGCAGTTTCTTCAGGAGCTGAGTATGTTTTTTAGCCTTTCCACTTCTTTATAGGAGATCAAAGTTATTTATTTGAGTGAGAAAATTAGTTGAATAATGACTAAAGCTGAATGTCAAATGGCTTTTGTGATTTTTGCACAACCACTTCCTGGGGATAAAGCAGTGGCTATGGAAACATATGCGAGAGCCTGGTAGCGTTGATTGAGCTGTCTGTCTGCACTTAACATCCTATTCCAAGAATGTAAATTCTTCCTCCTCTGCTGTTTTTCCCCCTTCCCTGTCTTTCTTAAAGAAAGTGCTAGAAAGAAGCAGGAGGGGATTGTTGGCAGTTCCAGGGTATGTTTTGCCCAGCATACCCCATCACTTCCAGCAGAAAGCCCTCGACCTCTGAAGCTCAGAAGCATACTTGATATGAGCCCTTTTACCGTGACAGACCACACACCAATGGAAATAGTGGTGGATATTTTCCGGAAGCTGGGTCTGAGGCAGTGCCTTGTAACACACAATGGGTGAGTAAAGTGGCAGCAATGCTGTGCATTTTGTTAGATACAGTAATTTTTACTTCCAGGATCAGAGTATTTGAACCAGGATATACACCAGGATCATGGTATTTGAACCCGTAAGTTTGATATTGCAACTGAGGACCCCAGTTGTTCATTAAGAACATGCTGTGCTGTAGCACCTCTCTGAAATTCTCGCACCTTCCTTGTATTCCAAGTAAACAGGCAGATGATTTCAGTAATTTTATGATGTTCTGTTAAAAATTTACTGCCATTCAGCATGCTTGGTCTCTGCAACTTGCTTGTGGAAGAGACACAACTCGTTTTGCAGAAATTTAGTTTTGTGTGCTGCACAGTGTAAAACCTGTATTTCCTGGTTATTATCTATGTTCTGGCAACATGCAATGTATCAGCAGTTACTAAACATCTACAAATATTGGGTTCATAAAGAATAAAGGAGAGCCAGTATCCCTTCTTCCGGAGTCTAGTGGAGCGTTACCACCAAGCTTTTGTTTTTTGGAATACTAACAACTAAACTGCTGCTAGTTCTGGAACTTCAGTCGGCAACTTTTGTTTCTACAATACAAAATATTTCAGGAACGGAATTTTAAGATTTAGAATGTTTGTAAATGAGACTGTTGGGAGTTGTCCTGTGATTATCTACTAAATAAATCAACCCCTGGCATGAAAACTAAATGTTCATTGTAACTGCCTCTTATCTAAACTGCTCCTTGTTTTTTTTACATGATCTTCTTCTGTGCAGCTGTTCCTTTAACATTCTGCTTTCCTGTATCTTACATTAAACACTTGACACACAACATCGAAGCTCCTACCGTAGGATCTTGTTTTCCCTATAGCATGTCTTTTAAGGCACATGGGGAGTGAAATGTCTGCTCATCCACATGTTTAGGGTTGATCAATGTCCTTGGGACAAGAAATCTGAAATGACTGGGACTTTCTCAGTTTTTCTGTGGGCAGGACTGCTGCTGTATGTGGTGAATGTTTAAATATTTCATTGGTTTCCAAGTTGGGTTTTTTTCAGATGTATTTTTAAACAAATTTATTTAAATGTTCTCCTGCCTGTTGTTTTTTTTTTGTTTGTTTGTTTGTTTGGTTGGTTTGGTTTTTTCCCTTCCAATGCATCTCTGTATGGAATGGCAAGTAGTGTTTCCAGAAGCCTTTCTCTGGTAGGGAAAGGACATAATGATCTGACATTTAGAAGCTAGTGTAGGTATGCAGTTATTCTTGTTTTGGAGAGGTAAACTGGAATCAATAAAACTTCATTGAAAAATATTTACCATGATAATTTTTTTTCATAGTTTCTGTTGTGGCTGAGTGCTCAAACATTGACATTGATGTTAAAATCTTCTCTAAAGAAAGCTTGATCGTGCAGAGCTATGTCAAGCTCTACTATAAATTTTTAACTGTTTTATGATAAAATAGCAGGAAGTATGGATGGCTTTAATATTTATTTGATCCTACTTCAGTTTACAAATTTGTTACATTCCACGAGCACATTGTCCATTACAAGAAAAGCAGATCATAAGCACTAGTACTGGTGGTGTTCAGCCATGGCATACAGCCTTGTGGACATCAAGGACTACTTTATCTTTTGGCTGGCAGATTTCCTGCAAATTGAAAATACCTGTTTAAAGACTTGCATCAACATACAGTTTCCAGTCCAGATTGGATTGTACAGAAGTTGGTGCAGATGACAGAAAGAAAACTGAGCCTTACTCTTCTAAATTTATACCAGAATATCCATTCCAGGGAGTTGCTCTTCATTTGCCCTGTCATGAACAAGAAATTTTGTCTGAATTTGTCTAAGGACACCAGATAGCCCAGCTCAGTAGGGCAGCTTCAAACCTCAGTTGCTGTGACTTTACACAGTTATTACTTTGTTCATCTACTGTGGCTTGTTAAAATGTGAATAATTATCTGTATGTGTGAGGAAAAATAACTATTAAACAAAGGTAATACAAAGCAGATTTTAGTTTCAGTGTCTTTTAAACCCAGAAATATGTGAATTTAGGGTGAAGGGATAAAGTTTGCTACCCTGAGGTGTACCTGATACAAGAAACATACTGCTCTGGGGTGGCTGAAGAGCCAATTGTGTTCAGCATTTTGGGAGAAAAAGGAAAAAAGCAAAATCTGGGAAAGGGTACTGACTCAAATTCTCATTTAATTATGTTATTAGCTTTCCTACAATCATTCTTTTTCTTTTCTTTTTTCTTTCTTTTTTTTAGTTTGCTCTAATCCTTTTTCATTAGAACTTTTTTTTTTATTTGATTTCACACACAGTTATTAGCATAACATAATCTGTTGCAGGATTGTCTTGGGGATCATCACAAAGAAGAACATATTAGAGCATCTCGAGCAACTAAAGCAGCACGTCGAACCCTTGGTGATTAGATATCTCAGATCTCATAATTAGACACATTAGAAGTCAGGAAGCATGAAACTTGTGAACTGTTCAGGGCTTTTACGACATCGGCTGAACAATGAAATCTTATGCTCAAAATTTGTATTAAGCGTAAAACGTGCAAAATTCTTTTGTAGTAATGAAGCTGTAAATGTGAACGTACTGTTAGTCACAACATTAAAGGAAAGTAAACAGTAAACTTTCTGATACTTGTGTTGTTTGAGATCACATGGATCCAGCTGATTGATCTCTTGGATTCCCCAGGTGGGAAGGCACACAGCTAAGAATACTTTTTCCCTGCCTAATGCAAATTAAGCTTTTTGTATATGCCGGTTTCTTTTTCTGATTTGGACAGCTTTAAATAGCTGTTAAATAGCAGTATCACATCTTTTGAGAAGCAAAGATAAGCATGTTTTAATTGCATCATTAGATCTTCCCTGTAATCCCCCTTTGTCAACATGATTTTTAAAAAATATTTTTTAGCGAAGTCCTGTGATTTTATGTAAAGTCTGTGATTCTGCCGCTGTTACCTACAGCAGTCAGTGGACTCCTTTACAAAACGTGCAGTGATACCCGCCACCAAGTGGCCTGCTGCGATGTTGAACTGTTGATTTCAGAATCTAGATACGGATTTAACCATGATGTTGTGAACTAACCCCTTAGATAGGTGATACACTTTGTCTTAATTTGGACGTGGGTTGCTAGTTCCATGTCTACTAAACCTACCCACCATATTTAGCTGCTTATGTGCAAAACATGCTAATTATGTTCTCATTTTATGCTAGTATTTCACAAGTATTTCATGCGTCCTTTAATAAGACAATTTGAAATGTACTAACCAGAATAACAAGGGCAGCAGCTCATTCGTTCTGCTCTTTGCTTCTCTTGTGATATTATCCTTTTGGACAGTCTCACTCTATTTGATGTTTCACAGTTACAGTTTTAAAAGGCCCTGTCATAAGAGCACAGTGTCTAAATTGGAAAATGAAAATTTTATTATTCACAATTTATTTTTTTCTAAAGCCATGAACTCCAAAAACTAATTAACTGTTATTATACAAAAGCTCCATGGCCAGTACAGTGTGCTCCTATGAATACATTCAATCTGAGCCAGTGTGTCAGACTGGAAGGATCCTTCTGGTTTAAAAAAGGAGGGAAGGGGAGTTTGATTTGCTTGATTTGGGGCCATCAGGCGGTACATCACTTCTGATGGCTAGGTTGGAACATGCCTCCCTTACAAAATGGGATCACTATCACTTCTTTTTCATGCCTCTCTTTTCTTTGTCCCTCTTTGTTACTTTTTTGTTGGCATATGCTAATCAAAATTTGATTTTTGTAGAAACAAAAAGTTAAATAAAAATTGTAATGGGCTCTACTTGTATGACTTGTATTTCATTAAAACGGACTACAGCTGTCAGAGACCATCTGATACGGTGTCTCAGCATTGCTGTGTTTTATCAAACTGGTGGTTCCTCAACATTTTGATAAATAAAATGTTTCTGTTTAAATAAGAAAATCAGGCTGTTTACTTTTGCTCTATTCCTGTCAACAAAAAGGACTTGGCTACAGATCTGTTCTGCTTCATTTATTTTCCTGCTTGGATTAATATCAATCTTCCATTTATCCTTTTCAGGCGCCTCCTTGGCATTATAACAAAAAAAGATATCCTCCGTCATATGGCCCAGACGGCAAACCAAGACCCCGCCTCCATAATGTTCAACTGAAACCCATAGCTGAGGAGAGAGAGGAAACGGAAGAGGAGGTTCATTTGTTGAATAGCACAACACTTTAGTCTGGGGAAAACTTCTAAAATCAGAGATGAGCTGGGTTTTTACGTAACAGTGCTGCTGGCAATCAGGAGTCAGTCTGGGGGAGCATGTGGCGAGGAGGAAGGCTGATGGGAGCGTGGGAAGGGAGAGCTGCTGTCCTGCACTGGATGCGTCCCGAGACATCAGGTCTGCCATGATAGTGCAGTGGGTGAGCTGTGCAAAGTGGTGCCATTCTCCAGCCCAGCCTGGTACTTCAGCATTGAAGAGATGTGTTATTAATCCCCGTTTGTGGAGGGATCGTTCTGAATTGAGCCATCTTGTGGAGACTGAAAGGTCTTGCCCTTTTTACCATTGAAAACTGTTATGTTAACTCATGAAACGTATCAACTATTACTCGTCACCTTCCTACATTCCAGATGAGCTTTATTTCTCTCTCTCTCTCCTGAGCCGTAACAAAGCCTCTTTAAAATTGGTGTGCCCTTTTGAAGCAGTTGTTTCTCATATTGAGATGTACTGTGAGTTACTGAGGTGTGATCACAAGAAGGGAGATTTTTCTTGTGCCATTAAATGTGTAAGTTCGTACGTCACGAAATGCTTGGGGCAGTGCAGATCCACTGCAACAAAACCAGATTGAACAGGTAATGCTTTGCAAGAACCATGGGAGACTTCTTTTAACCCGTGTGCTGTCGTGATATGAGAAAACTAAAACCAGATGAAACCAGTATTTTAAAGAAAAATACTGGTTTTGCTGCAGAAAATATCAATAATGTGACCTGGTCTTATGCAATTTTTGTATTATTGAAAACACTATGATATATACCAATGTTGTGCAGTATAAGGAAAAATACTGCCATTCTACTAGTTTAAAAGCTGGAACAATTCTGTATACGTGTATCTGGTAAAAAAATGCATGCTTCAACACTGGAGGTCTTTTTCCCCCCTGTAAAATTTGAGAATGGTCATTTTTATTTTTTCTTCTCCACAAAAGACGTTCCACTGCTGACAAGGTAGGAAGAAATGTAACTCATAATTTGCACTAAATGTATATTATTTTTCTTGAAGTTTTACCATTCTTTATTTATATTTGTATGAATTAAAAAAAATCTATTAAATATGAATCAGTTAATATCTCACATAACTAATTACCTTTTTAATGTGATTTTATAGAATAATTCATAATCCTCTGCAAGTAATGGAGGATTAGCAAATGTTTACAACTAGATGAAGGGTTTCAAGAAAATGGCTTCTTTATGATCCAGCATACATATAAGATCATTTTCAAATGTAACTTTCACTGCCGTTACCGTGGATTTCCTTTTTTCTTTACTAGCAGATAACTGGAACAGTAATAGTAGGGTTTTATTTAAATAAAACCCTGCAAGGTTTTAAAAGTCATAGGAGAAAGCAACTGTTAAATTGCTTTTGACTGTTCTTTTCTCCTAAGTATATAAAGGTGTAAATTATATGTAGTCACACCTGAGCAGCAGGACAGAATTGAATCCAGTACTTGAAACTTTGGCAGGACTTTAAAATTCAACAGCAACACACACACTCGGAGGTGAACTGACAGACCCCTAACTTCTTTACAGTACATTGTTTTGTTTCCTGTTCATTTTATCAGACCACCACCAGAACCGCATGCAAAGGAAAAATGACAATAAGCTATAAGCCTAAATTAAGGAGGAAAAAAATTAAGAAATCCGGCTGACAAAAATCGTGTTTTGTAATATGAGGTTGGATAAAATTTCTTTCTTTTAACAATTATGCTTACAAGACTGCAAAAATGGCAAGAATATAATAATCTTAAATATCTCTAAGGCATTCATCACAGTTACCTCAAATACCTTTATTCACAAAGTACTCAGTATGATTTTATCTTAAGTACAATAACACAATGAACCAAAATTCTGGCACTTTGGCGAGCTGCACAAAAAATGGCTGTGCTTAAGTAAGTGCACTGTTGAATTTTAACTGATTTTTCTTAGTAAAAAATTGCCATCTATATTTTATCATCTCAGCTCTAGCAGCAACTGGAACTGGTAGAAAGTGAAATGTGCCAGGGGGATCACAGTGATCAGGCCCTGTATTAAGAACAGGTTTGGAAATGAAACAGGGAATTGGGCTCTGTAAAAATGGGAGCGTGGCAACAACCAGCTGTACTCTTCCATGTGAAGTCAGCGGTAGTTGTTAAAAATTGACTCTGTTACATTACATAAGCCCGAAGAAGAGGGAGCTTCACAAAGAGCAGGATTTGGCCCATTTACAGAAGGCAGCTCTGGAAGGTGTCTGTGACACTGATTTCTGTTGTCTGATTTTTTTTTTTCTACAGTGGAAGAATACAAACTCACTACACATACAAAAATCACTTTAAATCAGTTGGAAATCTCTGCCACGTCTGATGTTATTGTAAAACACTGCTGTGTGTACTGTATTAAGTTGCACCCAATTCTAGAGACTGCTGTCTGAATTAAAATACAGTTCACACTCCTGCTGTGTTTCATTTCTATGTGGATCCTGAGTGCTGCACATAAATTGTGCATCTGTTTACTCTTCTTAACCTGCTAAGCTTTCCCTGTTGACATTTAAAATGTCTTCTGGTAAACATACAGTAGAGGTTCTGGTAATGAAGTATGTGTGCCTGTGCTGTGCAACAAAAAATTTTTAAAGTGAAACTTGCAGCGCCTTACTCAAGTTACTAATTTAAAAAAAAAAAAAAGATAGATGGGAGGGGGGAAAGTGTCAGCATTTTTTTATTTTTTAAATCATTCAGATACTGGTTCATGAAGAATGCATTCTTTGTTAATCTGTGATGTTGCCTAGAGCTGTATTTAATATTGATCTTAATGTTTTTATTTATAATAGTGTGGTAGAACTGCATATCATTACAGTAAAAATTCTCATTACTGTGATGATTTAATGAAGCATTAAAAACTTCTGTATGACCATTAATTGTTCTGTCATTTTTTCTCATTATTTTCACACATAAGATTTGTGTTGATTTTTGAATTTATTTTCCCTGAGAGAAAATTAACAGCTAGGAATTTTACATACAAAACTAGTAAGAAGATTTGATGAAAAGAATGGGGTTTAAGAGATGCAGTATTTGCATTGCCTAGCATTTGGCTGCAAATAAGTAGCCAAATCAACCTCATTCAAACCAGTCTGCCTTAGGCAGATGATTAATTATAGAATTAAACCAAAATCTTTTTGATTTAAAACAGTTAAAAGTGGGTGATCCTTTTATTATCTAAAAGCCATCTGTTGATGACATACACGTCATAGAATGGCTTGGGTTGGAAGGGACCTTAAAGATCACCTAATTCCAACCCCCCTGTTGTGGGCAGGGACAACTTCCACTAGAGCAGGTTGCTCAGAGCCCCATCCCTTGAACACTTTCAGGAATAGGCATGTACCTCTCCTCCGGGCAACCCATTTCAGTATTCCACCACTCTCATCATAAAAAATGTCTTCCCCCTCTCTAGTCTGAATCTACTGGTTTTTAGTTAAAACCATTACTCCTTGTCCTAGTGCAGCAGGCCCTGCTGAAGTCTGTCCCAGTTTAATGATACACAGCATCACCCCAGCCATTTTGCAGCTGCTGTAATAGGTTTCCTTTTCCCTCATAGGTTAGTACATGAGTATGGATGCCTAGGCTCCGGTCCTCATTTTTGCAGATCAAAGTTCCTACTTAAGTAACAGTTAAAAAGTTGAATTTTTAAGGTTCCCTCCCCCTCAAACCTTTCCATAATTCTACTTTTAGTACTTGTATGATTTATAAGGCCATAATATAAAGGGCTCCTGTACTTGAAACATAAAAAGGAAAATGAGGTGGAACGGACCTGTTTTTTTATGTATAAAACAAAACTTTAGACCTATGAGTGAGTGCCTGTGCATTTATGCTTGAATAATTGGGACACTAATCTGCTGAATGAAAGGGGTGAACTTGTCACATTTACACAAGAAGCTGTGGCATGTGATTACCTTGTGCATTTGAAACTCAGTACTTTTGCAGCACTCTAACCTACATTGTACCTCTAATGCTCCCTCCTAGCGTAAAGTAACATATAACTAACAATCCTTTGCTTAAAAGAGTAGGAATGACTTACATTTGAACATGGTGCTAGTGGCCTATAATCTTTATCAGTAGTAATTAGTACTGCTGTCATTAGTACTGGTGTGAATTGCTACAATGGAAGTCAAGTCACTGGACAGTGGCAAGGCTGTTGAGTAAGAACAAATGTTATTTTCCATTGTTTCTGGACTGTTACTTTAATCAGTTGCCTGAGAACAAACCTCCAAGTGCAGTAACAAGAACATATAACTGGGTGCTAAGGACCTTGAAAACAATCTGCACCTTGTACAAAATCACTTGGGTTTAATTTTTAAGTGTTTAAAACCAGAGATGGCTTCTTCTGATTAGCAAGGTAGCAACCGCAGTGGAATTACCAATTTCTCTGTAATGCCAGTTAGCATTTTCTTCATCCCATTAGTTTCTTTTCACTTGCTGAGCCAGCTCCCGCAATGTAGGAGCAGGGATAGTGTTTTGCCACAGAAGGGAACGCTGCAGTAAGGGAATGCTGTACCTGAGGGGCGGGGCACACCTGGGGAAACGCAGAAGGGCAGAACCATCACCTGGAGCAGGGACGTGGGCTCGGTTCGCGAATGAGGTGACCGAGCCACAGCGGCCCAG
>WAAG01032220.1:0-13741 GCA_013390105.1 Tichodroma muraria | reverse complement strand
AAAAAAAAAAAAAAGGCAACAAGGTTTCTTTCTTGCTCTTAAGGGAGGGCAAAGCAGCGGACACTTCATCTCTGAAGCAGGGCCGCCGCCAGGTAAGATGGACGCGGCGGCCGGTGGGCCCAGCGCACCCCGAGCGCGGTCCCCGCGAGACGCGCGGCTGGAGGAGCGGCTGCCACGCAGGAGCACGCGGGGCTCCGTGGCTCTGGGGAGAGTCACGGGGCCCAAACCAGGACGCGGGGCAAGGNGGCTCTGAGGGGCTCTGAGGGGCTCTGAGGGGCTCCGGCACCCCCGGCACAGCGGCCACCCAGGGGGCGCGAGAAGGAGCGCAGTTCAGCCCGGATGGCGAATGCGGCTGGTGCTGGAGACAAGTCGGGAACTCACCGCCATGTTCCCTCAGCGGTTGATACACCGCGTAGATACGCTTTCGAGCCTGATTTTTTAAAATCCTGGTTATATATTCCAGTTCCTGTAATATGAGGTGCGAGTTCTTGTAATATGATTGGTGGTGGTGTGTTGGGATCAGACAGAGGAAGAGATGACCTGGAATGTAATCATCTCCTTCAGAGCATGAGAGAGGAAGCAACACAGGTTTTCAGTACAAATTTAAAAACCACAAAAACAAAACAAAAAAGGCCTCAACCCCCTAATCGTCTGCTTTAGCGATTGACAGCTGCCAGGAATATAAAAGCAGCATCACCGCTTCTGTTCAGCGAGAGAAGCGAGGCAGCCGTGTGTAACGTGCCGCAAGTGGGACACGTTCCTCAGTTTAGAGCAGCCCGTAATCGCGTTATGCAACATCCGCTTACACTGCTCGAGTGCTCTGCATGGGAGAGGGCCTGGAAAACCAGCCGCACAGGAGGCGGCAGTGGGAAGCTGGTTATATATAAACCTTCACTTTTTTGTTTCAGTAAGCGAGATTGCAGTGGGTTTATTTAAAGAAACGTGTAGTTAAGCTACAGGAGCTGGTGAACTCACAGCGCCTACCAGAAAGAAGGATGCATGTATGGCATAAATAAATACTGTGAGATCTTTTTTATCTTCCAGTCTGTTAAGGTTGTAAATATTTGCTGTAGTATAGAATATAGTATATAGTATATATACTATATTATATACTATATAGGATAGTATATTTGTTAGCTTAGGTCTAGGAATCAACTGCAGTGTGTTTCAACCACCTGACAGCTGTATGACCCACACAAGAGCTCTATGAGTTAAGTCAAGCATCCACTTTTAAGAGTTGCACACAAGTCAGGAAGCTTGATCCTGACTGATGATGGTACTGCCTGTACATAAGACAGCGAGGTTTGCTATGACATAGGCACAGAGCAAGGTCTGCATCAAAGTCTCCTTTCTCAGATGGAAAAATGGTTGTTTAAATCAGCATACCTATTGTTTGCTTACCAAAATACTGCATACATAAGGAAGGAATATTAAATTTCACATCCAAACCTTGTTTAACGATACATTTCATTGCCTGAGGTTAAGCAGGAACGAGGCACAAAAGCTTACTAAGAAACCGCAAACATGATTTTCTTTCTGAAAAGTGTCAAGAGTGTTGGCCTGAGGTCTCTTTGGGAAATGCTTTCTAATACTAGTCTCACTCAATTTCTAGTATACAAAACCTTAGCTATAGTGGAGGCTAGAGGAAATGTCACCCAAAGGAAAAACATGTAAAGAAGGTCAGCATGAAATCATCTACCTTTACTTTGGGTCAAGAAGAAAACAGCAGCTTTTCAAAGTTTTCCACCTTTAAAGAGATTGACTTTTGCCTCTTAAAATATTTGCATTATAATATTGAAGCAGAGAAGTAATGTAATCATCAAATAAATTTGTATTTAGATATTTTAGATATGCCAATACCTCACAAGGCACACTTATACTGGAAAGAATGCAAACTGACTAGAAAATTACTCCTACACTGACTTAATGTTAGTGCTAGGTGTCTAAAGCCTAACTTGGAGTGATTTTACCACTGAAGATACAGCTCATGGGCTTTATTATCAATTAGTTTGTTGTTTTTTTTCTTTTCTCCATACAAGCTATTAAAGACTCCGAGAGCACCTCTCTTCTAGAACAGCCCACAGTTTGGAAATAATCCAGGAGAGAAAAAAGTGCATAATCCAAGGAGGAGGATACGAAATGGTCTCCCATCTGAGAATCCTGGTCTCTTACACTTTCCAGGCAGGTACTTCAGCCACTAGATTATTGGTTAAGAGTACCAGTGTTTGGCCATATTTAAGATAAAAATGTGATTTTTTAAAGTACTTTATGTGTGTATGTGTATAGTGCAACTCAGTCTTTTTGTAAGTACCTTCCAAACAATTTTGGAATGAGTACCTCAAAAGAAATAGGTAATGAAATGCCAAGTTACCTCATCCTGTCCTGTCAGGCTTAGTATATGAGGCAGATAGCTCAGTTCCATTTAGTTCACGGTGGTGATTGTGTTCAGAAAAGTAACTTTGCATGGCTGGATAGATAAAGAGTGTTTTTCAGTTGAGGTATACCTAGCCCCAGGTGACAGCTGATGAGTTCTTTTCCAAACAGCAGTTTTGAGCCTAAGTACACATTTAGATTCAATAAACACCTTTCAGTTTCTCTTCAGTTAAGTCTACCCTCGTCAGTTTTCTGAAGTGTGGAATAGATTGTGGGGTGACACTATAGAGGCCCCTAAACAAGAAACTCTAAGATATTGAATGATTGTTCTGTGCACCATAGTAATTTTTTCCTCTCTCTGTGAACAAGTGGTTTATCCCTCTGTGAGAAGTAAGAACAAGTTATTTTTAGGAAGATACAAAATCCTAGATTTGAGAAGCATATGTAATTTGATATTGGTAGTCATATTTTCATTCATTCTGGTAAGAACCTGTAAGGCTGTAACAGGGAAGACTTTTTACAAAGGAAAAAGACTACAGTAGAATTCATAATACAGTATTTTAGAGGCTCCACTTCAAGCTCGAAAACAGCCTCCTGTATGTACTGCCAGACTTCTGAATCAGGATAAACTGAGATTATCTCGAGATAATTATCTGTAAAGTAGCTTTATCAAGCTCTCCAATCATCAGTATGATTAGTCCCACTCTGAAGTGGGCCTGGTTTCTTTTTGTTTTGATTGTTTTTGTTTTGTTAATTTATAACTATACAGGAACAGATTTTGTGATAAACCACAGAACTGAAATATATTTCCTTGAAACAAAGCTTTTCAGACCTGCTTTCTCAAAAGCTATTGTAGATACTTCCTGTGTATACACACACATATCCTAATACATTTTATTTGCCTCTTGAGGTTAGCGAGACTTTAGTGTCCTATAAGTATTTTTCCTCTTCTGTGTTTATTTCCAAGACTATTGCTTAACATCCAAAGTTACCAAAGTATGCCCCATGCTATGCAAAAAAAACCCAAAAAACCCACAACCACCTCAGGTCTGAATTTCAGAGTTTTATGGGTATTAATTATTGTGAAGAAAGCTTTCATGATTCAAAAGCCAGAAAAAAAACTTCATCAGCTACTAGGTATAGAAGAAGACTTGAAGGGTTGTCAAAATCAGATTTTTGCTTCCTCACTGCCATTCACTAACTCTTTCATGCTCAGAGCTTTCTGTCAGTTCATTGCTCTCCTCCCACCTGTTACACGGTGAAGATCTGCTCACCTGTGAAAACACCACAACTAAGTTAAGCTACGGTAATCCAGATTTTCTGTGCTGAGATGGTACAGATCTTTAAGGACAGGGATCTCCAAGACAAGATGTCTTATCTAGTCCAGACTGCCTTAGCATAGTAGATGGGATGCAATACAATGGTTCACCAGCTGGTTTTCCCTACCCTTCATCACGTGCAGCTGAAAGGTAACTGGTTATGGTACTTCTTTTAGCTAGTTTCAAAGAGTACCTGAGGAGCAAGGAATGTATGTGTTCAGTCTCCTCAGGCACCACAACATACTGATAACTAGACTATGCAGTATAAATACAGATAAAATTTCTGCTCAAGGACTTGTTTTTGCCAAAATAATACTGCACTTCTCCTGACACAAGAGGGAGCCATTTAAGTTCTTCTTATTAAAAAAGCAGTATAAAGAAAGAAGACAAAAATACCTGAATATACGAGTGGCCACATTGATGTCCTTTCAGTGTGGACATATTATTTCTGAACCCTAGATAATTTTGTCTTATTCTACGTAATCACCGTGTATGTAGCACCTGCTGGGTTTTTCTGTTTGCGGCTATCACTTTGGGGATATACTGAATGCAGTGTGGCACAAATGCAGTGAAATTACACTATTTTAAAATAGTTTTAATACTGCAGTTTATGTGATGGTTCTTAATGAATTGCTTTACAAAATTTCCAGCCTTGTTCTCAGGTTAAGTCTCACATAATCCTCAGACCACACAGTCTCTTGTTCCTTGGGTTATTAGCCTCGGTAGGGCAGCTCCACATTTTCAGGTTCACTGAAGGACACATCCTCCCTTTCATCAAAATAAGGATGAGCAGGAGCTGTGGACACTATTCAAGGTCAAAGCCAAGACTTATCTCCGGGAGGGTTGGGAGTGAGCGGTGCTGCAGCACAGCGCAAAGACACACAGCGCCTCTGCTGACTCATCACCTCACTGCTGCTTGTGCTGACAGGTTGTCCTGGATCCCTGCCAGCTCCCCTTGCAATTCTGCAAGGAAGGCGACATACACCAGGATAAATGAAAGAATACAGTGCGGGGCAAGGTCATAGCTGGGAGAAAATTGATCAGGATACTGTAGGACATGTATTTCTTGAAACAGCCTAGAGGCTTCAGGATGCTTTGTGTTGTGAACATTCAAAAAGGAATATGGGTGAAGATACACAGTAGTCTTTCTGTGAAGGACTTGAAGTTAGAGAAATATTTTAGAAGATAAATTAATATTATTTAGGCATCAATTTGGTGAGCCTTGCAATAACTGCTCTTGACAAGAGTGTAGATGGACAGCTTGATACTGCTGTAATCCAGCATTTGAATCGCTATTTTTTAGATCTAGCAGCTAGTAGTAGACGATGATTTTATGGCAGCAGGAGTATTTTACTGCAAGCCAAACCCTTTCTCTCTGCTCTAATTTGAATACAGGGAAACCAGTGTGATCGCATAAATTGTGAGTGCTTGGAACACAGAACGTCTACACTATTCTTCATTAAAATTACTTGTTAGTCCTGTGGTTGTACAGAATTGCAATTTACGTAGGACCATTTGCCGTAAGCACCAGTTAAGTTTTACAGATGACCATAGAAGTACTGTTACAAGTTGCCTGGTTCACTTGGAAGTAAATCATGTGTGTTTGAAGCACAGTGAGGCAAGATTCATCTGAATGCATTAACCCAGAAACCTAGGAGTTTTCCTGTAAGAATCTACTCGTCTAAAAGGGCTGCTAATATGAATACATATCCAAAACAATGTTTTCCCTTGTGAAAGTAAACCACAGAGTTAGCAAGTCTAATCCAGTTTTGTTTCTGGTTCAGCTATTGGAACTAGGATAGATTGAACCAGGCAATCTAGTTACTCAGTTTTTTGGAAGGTTATTATTTTTGTCATATATTGGTATTCTGGTTCTCTTAATCTATAATTTTCACTTTAAACTCTTGCCTGCATATGTACAAAATACTGCATGCAGGTAAGGAGGAAAAAAAGTATCAAGTCAAGTTGGTGCCTCTGGAGACAATAAATGAAAAAGGGAAGTTTTTGGTCTGATACATAAAATTAAAAGTAATCTAATAGCAAGTCATTTTAAATCAGTGACTACTTTGTAGATACCCCTTGTGAGGTTTCATATTTCTGATACACAAAAAGAATCACTTGATAAACATGTTTACCAGCAAAACAAACCCTTCATACATTGCTTTATCATTAGTATCTGCTAAGACTGGCATGTCTTTCATACTGTATTAGTACACACCACCTCCCAGTCTTCAGTGTCAGAACCTCAGGATCCTGTTTTCATGGGACAGTTTCCTCACATTGAAAGAAAGTCACATTCTGCTGTAACTGGATATTAGGGTGACAGTCGGTACCAATAATGAAATAATACGCATCCCCTAAGTTCTGGCTGATGGTATTAATATTTTACCTAGTACGTATGCTTTGGCTTGCTCCCCTGACAAATAATGTGGTGAGCAGGTAGAAAATTGTGGCTCTGAGTCACTTCAGCTTAGGATAGAGTGAGTCAGGAACTCATCAGCTCAGTTGGGAGAATTGATCATATTCCTGTTATCTGAGAGACACAGAGAATTGCTGGCTGTAACTGACAGGCAAGATTCTTCACAGGCAGAGTAAATCCAGTTTTGTGTTTTAACATCCTGAGGGGCAGTAGTCTAGATTTTTCAATAAACCATTTGCAAATCATAGTTTCTATAGCCATTATTGGTGTGAGAGTCCCTAAACTTGAGGACTGAGTACACGGTTTAGGGTGAACAATCCAATTATATTTAGCAACTTCCGTAAGAAGCCTTTCTTCTTGCATTTTTCTGAGCACCCTGGCAACCACAAAACATTAAAAGGGACAAAAACTGGGTTTAACGTTAAGTCTTAAAGGCAGTACTAAAGCGTAACATCAACTTTGGACTTATGTTCATATTTAAAATTCTTTCCTCAGACCTGCTCAGATGTTTCCACTCCATATGGCTTCTAGTGTAGCAGTATAGTAAGCTTCTGCTAGCTAGTAACACAAAATGCCACATATTCTCACCGTGCCATTCCCAGCTAACAGCTTCGGTGCCTAGGGCTGTGTAGCATTAGCACAGTCTGTTCCCAAATAAGTTACCCTTTCTGTCTATAAGCATGACTAATTAATTCAGGTGCAGCACTGAAGCTGCCACAGCTCTGCTCTTTCCAGTCTGGAACTAGTCAGCTGTGATGCTCACCTGGAATTGCTATGTCATGCCATCACACAGCATAGGGAATGAGAAAACATCTTACTCTGTTTTCTGTAATCCCAGTCACCTTTCTTCTGGCTTGTTACTATAAGCTACCATAAACAAGTGCCACAGCAGGAAAGTCTGCCTAAAGCTCTCCCCCATGGTTATAGCATATGCAAAGACAACGACTCTGGCAAAGGAAGGCTTATGCCCAGTATTGGGAAAAAACCCTTTCTCTCACTGGGATGGTGGTGGGAGACAGCAGAGCCTGGCATTTCCCCTCAATGCTGTAGTCTTGGGCTTTCTGCTCCTTTCACAGAGCTGAATCTGCTCTTCGTGCAGTAACCCAACTGGGACAGATTCCACTGGGAAGCTGCAACCACACTATGTCCAAAAGACATCGCACACCGCAGGATGAACCTGACGTGCTTCCTCAACTTCAAGGCACCTACTTAGTAGCCCCAAAAGGCGATGAGTACTTCTTTCACAGCAGGATTTTGTTTTTAGCATCATCACTGTTCCATGTTGAGATTTTGTAAATTTAAGCTTTGTCTCTGTTAAGATATACTACTTTTCACAAGCCACAAACACCCACAGCTCTTAAGGATGTTCTTGAGTATAATGAAACTGCACTTGATCACCTCCTTACAGTAGTCTGACAGCTTCATATACCACTAACTTAGTACCAGCACAATTCAAGCTTTAAGCACTCTTTTTTTTCACAATATACTGACAAAACATTAACATTGCCTCTGTCTTGCAAGCTAATATGGCACCCCTCCTAGGGACTCCTCAGGTAAGATTCAGTAGTGCTGGCTAGCGAAGATGGCTTTAAAAACAATACCACATACCTCCCTCAAAGAAAAATCCTTGACACTTCAAAACAAGAAAAAGCCTTTAAAACATCCCCAGCTAACAAAAACAAAACAAAAAACCAAAATAAACAAACAAACAAAAAAACCACAAATCCAGAAAAACCACCCAAAATAAAACAACCCTCATCCAAAAAAGCATGAAACAAAACAAACACACTGCACCACGCAAAAAGCCAAAGTTAAAGAGTCTCATGCAGGACTACACAAATGCAAATCTCAACATCCGAAAAGATCAGTTTTCCAGTTTAGAGACCAACAATTGTCTTAAGTTTATCAACATCACCTTTTTCAACAAACAGCAAGAGAATATTCATGTTGCATTGGTGAAAAAATTATAGATTATAGGACAGTGTCTCTCTTCATCCCCTTTGCATGTTATTCTTTATCTACACAAGAAAACAATTTGATAATTACCTATTCTATTTAAAAATATATTCTAAGCTTAGGAACGTTACATACAAGATGCCTCAGAGCACAAACAATTTTGTGTTATACTTAGAGCCAAATTGTTTCAGTTCTAGCAAGTAACCCAGATTGTGTCAGTCAGCTCCCTTACATATGACTTTTTTTTTTTTTGACATATTTTATAGTACTCAATCCCAAGACAATTTAGCTAGTATGCCTGCTACTCAGCAGTTGCTGATTTCTCAGCAAAACGATAAATACACAGGCTATTATAAGACAAGCTCCTTATTCTTCTGCTTTTCTCAGAGCAAAAGGGAACAAAACCCTCTTATTAAGTGCAGCAGATTAAGAAAATAAACAATTCCAAATGAAAATTCTTACCATTGCAGGTCACAAAAAAACCCTCAAAACCAAAGTAGGCCAAAAAGCTGTTACTCTATAAAAAAAGCTATATGCTTTCTTACTAGGAGGCTTGTTCTCTTATATAGTATACTCTTACTAAAGTATCAGCTCTGGCTATTGGGTTGCAGGGTCTCAGCTGTACCTGCTTCCTAGCCATTTAACCCCTGTCTTTCTGGTCTCTTTCTGATCTAGTTTTCAACAGATCTAAATGCAAAAGAATACTTAAGATTTTGGATTGTTTAGTAGGACGTAGCTTAAAGCATTTGTAGTACCCCACAAAACACAAGGTATCTCAACATAACTGCTTTTCTCCTGCATAATTTCTAATTTTCCTCTTAATTGCCCCATTTCTTTTTTTACTTACCTGCTGTGTCCCATTTGTTGCCTATCAGAAGAAATAACAGGTGTAAAAGTTCGTCTGAAAAAGAAAAGGAGGAAGCTAGGCAGGGACCTCATCACAGAAAATGCTTTTATATGGGAGTTACAGCTCTTTGGTTTTGTTTTGTTACTGTGATAAGGCTGGCTTAAAAGAATAGCAAAACTTCTTACATTGATTTTATTGGTCAAATAATTCTGTGTAACTAGAGGGAGCTAATTAAAGAGGAATGAAGACCAGCAAATGGGATGGATGTTGCAAGAAGGATTTGTGGAAACTCTTGTTGAATTACTGCTAATTGTGCTTTCACTATAATTGGACTGTGGTGCGTTAAAAGTAAAGGAAAAAAAGTCTTGGATATTACTAAAATTTTCTAAATCTCACTCCTTTTTAAAGTGTCAATGTCTTCAGTGTCATCTACCCACTTAAACACCTAAATATACCACTCAAACACTACTGATTTTTTCAAATTGGTATCTATTGGGTGGTCAGTTTCTGTTGTCAGTTGTGTATGTTCAAGTCTACACAATGTCATAAGACTTCCAGAAAAATGCATTGTGTTACAATAGTTAATTCTAGCGTATTTTAAGACGTATTATGTACTTTACTGTATGTGAGTGTTGGGATCAGTAATTTTAATTGTCTAAGAAAGAATGTAGGCATCTGTACTTTTAGAAGGTTCTAGCAAGACCCATTGTTCAGTTGTGCAAAGTGCTGTGGCTCTCAGCCAACCAGCTGGCATTAAGCAGTTGAATGAAATAGGCTACAATCTTTGTCAAACACCTTGGTTGTAAATAATTGTGGAATAACATCTCAGAAACCCTGTGGAAAAACATGTCTAAGTCTTCTTAAAGAACAGGTCAACAGTATTTTTTTCGTAGAACACAGAATGGTTTTCGTTGGAAGGACCTTCAAAATCCTCTTCAAGATCCAGTTCCCCTGCCATGGGCAGAGACGCCTTCCACAAGGCCAGGTGACTCAAACCCCATCCAACCTGGCCTGAAACACTTCCAGGCAGGGGGTATCCGCAGCATTTCTAGGCAGCCTGTGCCAGTGATCATCACCCTCACAGTAAAGAATTTCTTCCTAATACCAAATGTAAACCTACTTTCTGTCTGTTTGAAGCCATTCCCCCTTGTCCTATCACAACATGCCCATGTAAAAGGACAGGCCCCTTTTAGGTACTGCAAGGCTGTTATAAGGCCTCCCTGGAGCCTTCTGTTTTCTAACCTGAACAGCCCCAACTCTCCCAACCTGTCTTCATTGGAAAGGTACTCCAGCCTCTTATCTTCATGGACTTCCTCTGGACTTGCTCCAACAGTTCCATGTCCTTCTTATATTGAGGACCCCAGACTGGATGCAGCACTCCAGATGGCTTTTCAGAAGAACAAAAGAGGGGCAGAATCACCTCTCTTGACCTGCTGACCACTCTGCTTTTGGTGAAGTCCACGTTGTGATTTGCTTTCTGCAAGTGTCGCCCTGAATTTTACAAGTTTTCTAAAAGCCTTCTGTGTTTGCATTTTTCTCCAGAACTTTCTCACACACTTTGTGTAAATAACTTATTGTTTACATTCTTTTATGGAGGAGGAGAAAGCTGGTGGACTGTTGGGTTGACCAGTGGCATTGCAAAGGTGGCACTGTCATCCTCCAATGCCACTGGCCCATGGATTTTGTAAATAAGGAGATGAAGTCAGAAATTAAAAGTCATTTTTGTCTTGGAACGAGCTGTTGTCCGTGTCGTGCTGTTTGTGTCCCAGAGCGACATGCAAGCACGTGTTACTAGGTCATGTCAAGCTCCTCATTCACAAATACCCTCAAGTCCTTTTACTCAGGGCTGATCTCAATCCATTCTTGCCCAGCCTGTACTTGTCCTTTGAATTGTCCCAACCCAGGTGCAGGACCTTGCAGCTGTCCCTGTTGAACTTTGTGGGGCTCTCACAGGCCCACCTTTCAAACCTGTCCAAGGTCCTTCTGGATACCATCCCTTCCCTCCAGCCTGCCAACTGCAGCACACAGCTTGGTGTCACAAGTAAATCTGCTGAGGGTGCACTCAATAGAGCATCCCATAGAACAGGCAGGAACTCCAGTGCAAAGCAGGCTCCATGCTCAGTCAGTTATGTGAGAGGTGACCATCTGCTAGAGATGTAAGAAAATGATATAAAATTTGATTTATACTTTGTAACAAGCTATCGTTTAACTTTGCCATTACCTTCTCTCATATTCACACCATTAATATATTAGCTTTGTTTTGTGATATGACTAATATATTTTTCCTCCTTTTCAACTTCCCCCCCCAAAGTATATCTTTTCAACATTTAACATTCTATGTAAAATGGTTTTTGATTTTGCTTCATTTTTCAGGGAAAAATATTTAAAAATCCAGAATAGATCAAATGAACCAGCAGAAACATAATTTGAAGAAGGCAGGATTATTGCACAGTTATTATGGTGTGTACCTACACCTGGAAACAGATACAAAGCACAAAGGACCATTGTCATCATCCTACAGCTGATGGCACACTCATCATCTTAGTATAACCTGATATTGGTAACCAAGAGTTTTTTGTAGTATGAGAGAAAACCCAAGACGTCCACAAAATGGAGAGTTTAGTTGTGAGAGACATTAAGAATTGAAATATTTTTTTAAAAAAACTCTGTTTCCTTAAAATGAGGAAAGGTGATTCAACCACATGGCTACTATCAGCAACAGGAGGCAAGCAGTTAAATATCCATAAATCAGAAAGAGCCTCTTGAAGTTTCATCTTTTCTAAAGCAAATGAAATACTGTATGATATGGCTGCATTGCTGACTAATAATAATACTTATCAGCAGCTCTTAAATCAGTCTATAATCACAGGATTAATTAGTGTAATAATTTGGTTCTTTATTAATTAAGCAATTTGTAGCTAATTTCTAATTCCTTGCATTTCTCAGAAATCCTTCTCCAGGATGGTGTTTCCTTTCTGCCTGTATGATATTGTCTCTAGAGGTATGCAGCACAGCTGTTGAGTGAGTGAGTGCTTTTTCAAAAAAAGGAGGTAAATTATATGATATATGGAACTTCTTACATACATGTAGTTGGTGCATGTGATCTTATTTCCATGTGATTCATTTATTTCCTCTCTCCTGTTCAGTCCTGACAACATCTTTGGATTTCATTGGGCTGTTCCACAGGTGAAAAGTGGATTTCACTTTGTAGGAGCCTTAATCCAGTGGAGAATACAACATGTGGCTAAAGAAGTGGGAATCCCTTGTGAGTATCCTTCAGAATAGATAGAATAAGATCTAAGAATAAGTTCATTGCATCTCGGTTTGAACCAAAATGAGTTCATTTAAATGAATGGCTTTACTTGGTGGCCATTGTGACCAAAGAAAGTTGTCATGGAAACCTTGCTAGGATAATAACTACCTGGACAGACCTATAAGGCCATAGAAACTTAATCAGGTGGCCATTTATTCTGGAAGATGTGGGTTTCTGTCTAGTAAAGGAGACTGCAATCGGTTGATTAAAATGAATCTTCTGTAGTAGGACCCAGTAATGAGATACAGACATTTTTTTCTTGTCTATCAAAGACAATTACTGCATGGCACTTTGATTTATTCTCTGGTAAAAATATTCTAAAGCTGTTTAGAGGAACCCAAGTGTAGATGTTAAAGAAGGTTTTGTTCCAGAAGTTAATTTTGCTCAAAGTTCTCCTCCCTGCCACATTGTCTGCACTCTTGTTGTAATTATCATGATTGTGTTCTTTCCTGTTAGGCTGGATATCTTTGTATTGCACTGCATTATACAGTGTACACATAACCAAAGTGCCAATTACACCACTTGAGATAAATGTCATCCTGTACAAAAAGAATGTGCTTAATTGGTCTTGTTTAATTTGAGCGTTTCACAGCGCAAGTGCAAAGGGCTAAAATAATCACACAATTGTAGTTGAAAAATGTTTAAAAAGTACTTGAAGTACTTTTGTGAAACAGATGACTGGGAAGCTTATCCAGTCCTCTGAGTCATACTACTCTGGTTATCCAGGGATCCAGAATTCAAGCTGAATGTGGATACTTCCATATAGTTTTTGGAGCAGTTTCCTGAATTCATCACGTTTTTATGTAGTTACTACAAGAGAAAAAAGATGGGAATTAAAAAAAAGGCTTTTTTTTTTTTTTCCAAGCTGGGTACTAGGACTCTGAATCTCTCCAGGATCATGGCTTGCCCTTTAAAGCTATATAAGGTAACCATTCAGAAGCATCCACTTACTTACACTCGCATCATGTTGGAGACAGTTGTGTCTTAGATTGTACACATCCCTTGTATCATGGTTAAAAATAAAATTGCGATTCAAACTGGCTCCCTCTGAGTTTCAAAACTGTCATGAAAGCAATCTGTTCACACAGCACTGCTATACAGCAGGACTGGATACAGTCAGGATGTGAATAAGGGTGCTATTGAACAGCACAACACATCCTCTGTAGTATGACATGGAGAGCACATCAATCTGTGCAGAGCAAATNACACATCTGTATGCAGAGCAAATGGGGTCAAGCAGGAACTGTAGCTCCTTTATGTGCCTCCTGGTAAATATGTCCTTCCTCTGAAAGCAAAAATACTAAAAGTATATAGGGCTTCCAAAAGAGGGGACTTCGCTATTTGGTCTTCAAAGCTAATGCTTATGCAATTTTCGTCAAATATCTGCATGCATGAGGCAATTCAGTGGATCCAGTCAAGTGGTTGGTACTCTATAAGACTTCCTAAATAATATTCCTTTAAACAGATATTTACTGAATGGAAAAAAAATAATCATGTATGAACAGCAAATAATG